>JAKTYA010000187.1:0-70125 GCA_030561745.1 Metschnikowia gelsemii
TACGGCCGTGAATACGTGCATGTCAGGTGCTTCTGCTTGGGCTTCAACCCAATATCTGAGCAAGATGTGCAGCACTGGTTAATGAGTACCTCACTGAAGAAAGACCTTAGAAAAAGCGTGAAAAACGTAAAATAGACGTAATAAAGAACGTAAAAAGGCGTAAAAAAACGTAAAAAAGCGTAAATATAAACGTAAAAAACTTAAAAGTAAAACGTATTACGATAAATTACGATTTACGAAAATGGGGGTCGTCGTAATCGTAAATCGTAATCGTAAATCCTTAGCGTAAACGCGTAATTTTCATTACGATTTACGCAAAATTACGACAACGCGCAACACTGGCCGTGACGCTTCTATAGTATTCAACAAATTGAGGCACGAGCAGATTGTTGATCTTTTTCAATCTCGTGACTTCTTGTCTCATACAGTATTTATCGAGTCACTAATATCAATTTAAGGCTCTCCTCATTTGTGATCGGTATCTAATCTGGGTACAATCACGTGAGCCGAACGGGCTCCTTAATAATCTCCGTTCAGTCCATCCTTGACATCACGCCAGTATTCGAGGGTTTGGTCTGATGATTACTAATTCAACCAAGGCGATGCATCCATCCTTCCACATGGCTTTTGTCCGGTCGGAGGATTTGCTTGTACGGGAGTTTGTGGCAGGAGCTTAGTCAGGTATCGGATTGTTTGCAGCCCAAATAATACTACTCTCGCCATATTCGTAAATTATTATCCGCTTCTTGGTCAACACTGCAAAATCGTCTTTTTTTCTTTTATTCGAGAAAACTTTCCTTCTTTGGCCTGTGACTGCAATAGTAAATATTCCGGTCCATTCAATGGGTAATCTTCAAGACATTCTACTGCGAAAACAAGAAGCCTGCTTCTCTAGTTCATTCAACTCCAAACTTTTTTAGCATTGTTCCAAAATCTTTCAACCCAAACAAACTTTGAAGGTTTGTCTTTGGAAATTGAATGACACGACTGAGGAACTCACCCAGATTCATTGGCAAGTTTTGACTTCAAACTCAGT
Organism: Metschnikowia gelsemii; assembly: GCA_030561745.1. Lineage (NCBI taxonomy): Eukaryota > Fungi > Ascomycota > Pichiomycetes > Serinales > Metschnikowiaceae > Metschnikowia > Metschnikowia gelsemii. Next base: position 1,037 of record JAKTYA010000187.1, read on the forward strand.
GGGTGCGGCCTCAATCTGTCTGTTCTATGATGTCAAATTAACTACAAAGATCTCTAAAAGACTTGCGATGGATGCTTCTGAATTGGTTCGAAGTGGCCTCTTTCGAAAACCTCGTTTTACTTTGGTAAGAAAAGATACAGCCAAAAACCTGACGTGTGCCTCAACAAAACGAGATACCCTTAAACTGTGAGACTCGTATAGATGACCCAAACATCTGGTCCCATGATGGGTGAGGAATATCGTGCCCACATAGAGCGGGTATTCTATGACATAACGCACCAGAAAGACTAGGTGTTTTGGATCGAAACAAATACCATCGAACATGTTCATCTCCTGAACACCATGACGCTGCCGATATCTCTATTGATCCAATTTCACGGAATTCATCTATACGTGCGACACTCGACTCTCGTTTGAACCTTAGCTTCACTGAAATAACTCATCAAACAAAACACAGCATAAGAATGATCCTTATAGCAGGCTATTGAAGACTCTGAGGATGATTTCTTTTCAGCGAAGTTTGAAACAAGGACTCACATGGATGTAATCTGGCATTCTTTCTTCAATTTTGAATAACTCTCCTGTTTCTAGCTTCAGGTCCTTGAAGAGCTCATTTTCCCAAAGATATCTTGCGGTCTACTTTACGAATGAATGAATCTATCATTCTCTTTCCGGAATTTCTAAAGAAAGAGCACTATTCCCTGATCCTATTAGGTGAGATTATAATTCACACACAATGCGTCCAATCGCGACCAACCACAAAGAGTTTCTTTAAGGGAGAGCTAAATAATCCACAGAATAACAAGGCCTCAAAAAACCAACGCCATATAAGGGTGAGCAAAAAGACTGACAGAGGATGGACGACTTCTACATCACTCCATGAGAAGACATAGACCAGAATGGACAAGCTGTGGTAATGGCTCTTGAAGTATTCTCAAGCAGTGAACTTTAAACTCTTATCATAAGTAGAGCAAGGGTAAGACTGTGATAGAGCTTCACACGAACATTGTGGTAACTGTTCATTCCCAGGAATAGTATGTGGGATTGGTATCCAAGATCTGAGAGACCAATACATACGCCAAAACCTCTGAGTCAATTGATAATAGAGAAAGTAGACTGGTTCAGCAAATACGCAAAGTGAAATTGTGAATATTTGATACATGGGTACCCGCACATCGCGGAAAATCTCGAATAAATTAGGATCGTTAGTTTTCAGCTTTGAAAACGCGTGACGGCTTGGTAGAACATTTCTGGAATTTTGTTGGCGTGCTCGTCGATTTTATTTCTGGAGACAGGTCTTTTGAGGGGTCATACTTAAATATGGTATGAAACTTGAGCTGCTGGCCTTGTTCTTTCGCTTTTTTTCTCTCCGAACCTACTGGTTCGTTCGGCGCGAAAAAGTTCACTTGGGAGGCTGGTGCAGAATTAATTTCTTGCGGAGTGTGGTAGTTCGTTGAAAGCGGCCATGGCCCCCATGTAGTGTTAACAGGTGGAGCCAGATATGCGCCTGAGGGCATCATAGATGGCCCGGTGGCAAACATCTGAGGTTGAGGGGGTTGTTGATATTGGAAAGCCTGTGGCTGGTACCCCTGGGGATATCCAGTAGAGTTCATGGATACTGTGTGTGGATTCATGCCAAATGGATTGATGGAACCGGAAAGCGGATTAGCGGGAGGCCCCACGAAAGTTTGATCGACCATATAACTTTGCGAAGGAGCTTGCGGTATTGTTTGCTGGGTAAAGGAGCCCATCTGTCCCGCAGAATGGTGTCGAATACCCAGGTTGAAAGAGTGATTGGCGTTCATCATTGCCCTACTAGCGGGTCTTTTCTCAAAGTTGAAGCTGGTGGTAGACTTCGATGCAATCATATGTGGTCTTTGCTTGGCACCAGTTGACGCTTTCGCGAGCTCGTAGTTGACGATGTTCTCGTAAATTATTCCAGAATTAAAGGTGGGAGCTGTACTGGGACCTGGAAAATTAAACCCGTGATTCATATTTGTCCGCGCCCGCGAGACCAATTTTCCGGGCAGTCCCTTGGAAGGAGACGACTCAAGTGGCGAAGATGCCAAGATGGTTTCGAGCTCATCGATCTCTCCAGATCTGTTATCATTGTCCGCCAAATTGATGACTTCAATCTCAGCGCTACCGGAGCCATCAGCGGCCGGTGAGAACCGGTACACTAAAAAGCCAAGAATTTTTCTTTCAGGGCCGTCATCGTCCACAATTGTTTGCAGAATGACTAGGCTTTTGAGGACTTCAAAGTCGCTGGTGCCACTTACAATATATGTCAAGAATCCCGCCCAAAAGTGGTTGAGGAACGGAATCTCGACTCGAAGACTCTGGTTTTTCTCACGGTATCCGTTAATGCTTTCTTCACTTTTAAAGAGAATCTGGGTTTTGCTCTTGTAAACGGCGATTTGCGACTTGAGCGCAACGAACGGCTTTTCGAAGATATCTCCGCGTAATTTCACATGAAGAAATGACAGGAAACTACCATTTGAAGAAACAAATTGCGTGGGGGTTGTCATAGGCGAAACCGGCGAGGAAGAATCAGACTTCCGGGTGATTAGGTTGAGGTTGCACGAAATATTATAGACCTCTACGCCCTGGGTCTGCAAATCACGAGCCACTTCACCGAAGTCCTCAAGAAATCGGGCATTTATCTGTGGAAGAGCTCCCCGCGCCTCTTCAATCGAGAGACTGCTATGTTTAACCGGACTTAAGCCTTGGAGGCTAAGAAAATCATGTGTTTTGCAGCTTGTGTCCTTGTAACGGAAACACATGCTAAGAGCATCGACTTTTTCCATTGGCGGAGGGGCACTAGACGATGTTTCCGGGGGCAGAAGTCGTGAATATCCATGTAGAGAACCCAACGGGTCCTGATTCTCTTGGTCAATTGGAGTGCTTTCGGCAGCGGGTTCGATAACGATTTGAGGTGTCATCGATGAAGCTTTCGAAAGCTTCAAGATCCTGCCAGAAACCTGTTTCTGTGTCCGGTGAGCCCCCGTTTGTTTTTCAAGCATCCGAGACAAAATCTTATTCTGACACGTGCCCTTAAACACAAGATCAGCAGAATTAAGGGAGGCCTTGAACGAGTTGAACTTGTGGAAACATCGCATCAACTCATCGTCCAATGTTTTTGTCCACACTTTTTTCAGGTTTTTTAGCTCATCCACCTTCGGAACGGCAACATTGCGTGGTGGCGAACTCAGGATTAAAATTCGACTTGCCGCTTTCGAACAAGGCGACTCTTGCACGTCGGAAAACCTTCTTTTCCTAAAATTGGGCAAGTTATTGTTATTGGTATCATTGTTGATTTCCGCCAACGCACCTTGATTGTGTATGTTTTGCGAGCCCGAATAATCTTTGTCGAGAGGACTCTGTTCCAAAAAGATCCCGTCGGGCGAGAAGAAGATGTCCTTGTCATCAGCAGCTTCGGTGATTGCTGTGAGGTTCATCGGCACGGCATGCGAGTCATTTGCCAACGACCAAATATCCACTGAGTCTGCGGTATCGATCAGCCCGACGGAAGATTCAGGACGGAAGTTTTGACCAGGGCGCTGCGCGTTGAACGAGCTCAAAATGTGGTCTTCCATATTGCTGCCGGCGTCAGTATGGTCAGTGCCGATGTCACCAAAGTAATTTCCTGAGGAAGAAGATGTCTCCTTTTGTGTCAGGGCCTGATTTTTTAGCTCGCCGGTATCGTTATTGTCGGTGCCCCTGCAAAATCGGGTGAAAAGCCGATGCGGCGATAACGAGCTTAGAAAGTTGGCATTTCGAGGCGAAAAGAGCCGGAATGCCGATGGCAGCGGCCCCGAGCCGAATGTGAATAAGGGCGTGGGCCCAAGATGTGTCTTGTCGCTGTTCTTCGGGGTCTGGGGATGCATTTCAAGTTGCCCTAAGGGATTGGTCAGAGAGGAAGTGTTTTGGCCAAGGGGCGAACTAGGGACCTGTTCCTGCAGCGGCTAGGGTAGACGTTTGTCGGATGTATGTTCAGAATTAAGGTCGAAGCCCAACTGAAACTGTTCCCTAAAAAAAGCCACAAAATATGCTTTTCCGGGTCCTGGAGTTGTGGTTCAAGACGAAAGGATATGGAATCACAGCGCGCTTCTTTGATTTGAACTGGTGTATATAGACGTGTTGACTCCTCGATTGCTTCCAAAAACGGCCGCTGGCAAGACCTGAAAATAATAGTGGATGCCAAATAAGGATCTGGGTTAAAGCGCAGAGCCAAAAATAAAAACGAAGGATCAATCAAAATACACAATTGGTATGTATAAAATAAATACTTTTAAATCATTGTCTTGATTCCTAGATCTTGCTCGCAAGATTTTCCTGCATACTCGCGAAACGCGAAACGGCCGAAGCTTTTTTCGAGCGCGAATTGATTCAAGGCACGAGACAAATCAGGAGACACTCCGGGAATAAAGTGGTAGACTACATGAATTAAGGATAGTGGCAGTCCAATGTACATCACAGAAAATTAAGTGAGGAAGGCGGCAAAAGCTAGATATTCGAGATTTTACCGAATTTGAATTCAAAAAGTGGTTCTATCTTGCGAAGCTATGTTGATATGTTTGAGGTGATCCAGTTTCTTCCTGTTGGAAGCGTGTGGGACGCGTACACATAATCACCCTCCTCATCTACTCTTTACGTCCCTAAAATATCACGTGATTTTTTAAAAGACACCCTTCTAAAAGTACCTCTCGGTAACTCTAATAGAAGTCATTTATCCCTAAGATACTCACGTTATATACGCATGCTTTATCACGGTCAAACGTCAATTCCGAGGGTTTTTCGGAAATTTGTGGGGAGGTACATCAGGCTTCGCGGTGTGGGACTGAATTTGCGGGCTGCGAAAAACGCGACAAGAGATCTGAGGTCCTGAATTGCGATTTAGCCCTGGTGGGACGCGTTCTGTGCAGGTCGTCGAGTCAAATATGCCACAATACATTCAGTGCCGGTGGCCTTAAGCGATATTTACAGACCGCAGTTTTGTCCTTTCCATCTTGGGCTTTGGTAATCGTGAAATCTTTCGATCAGAGAAAGCGTAGATTGGTGGTGAATCTCTATCTTCCTGGAATATCGGACCATCATCTTCCCCACAATGCAATTTAGAATCGCGCTCGGCCAGGACTGTACTGTATTTTTGTCGTGTATTTGTTCTGTATTTTGTGCTGTATTTGTGCTGTATTTCGTGCTGTGTTCTGTATTCTTGTCTGTACTGTGATCTATTACTTTGTCCATGTTGTCGTTAGTACTGCTGTCCATTTTTTTTCTTTCGTAAGTCTTATTGGTAATATATAAAGGTACTCAATCGCGGGACATATGTGGTTTGAAAGGGTGTTGCGCGTTGTCGTAATTTTGCGTAAATCGTAATGAAAATTACGCGTTTACGCTAAGGATTTACGAGTACGATTTACGATTACGACGACCCCCATTTTCGTAAATCGTAATTTATCGTAATACGTTTTTTTACGCTTTACACGGTTTTTCCTGAGGTCTTTCTTTAGTAAGGTACTCATTAACCAGTGCTGCACATCTTGTTCAGATATTGGGTTGAAGCTTAAGCAGAAGCACCTGACATGAACGTGTTCACGGCCATAAACTTTGTAATACTTGAATGCTCATTGTGCGTTGATTGAAAAAAAAAAACGAGAGCGACTCGCCTCATTCACGCCACCTTCTCCAAAGCCCAATCACACAATTCTGGGTGCTCAATGACAATGACAGATTTCTCTTCGGAAGAGTCTAGCCCGCAGGCCGATTTTTGTTCCAATGATTTGAGACAGCTGATTTCGCCTGCTTCAAAACTAAGACGATTCAAGCGACAAGTCTTGGAGACTAAACCTGACCAAGGTAGGCTTGTCTCGCTTACGTGTACGGTTCCTTATTGCTCTCGAAAGTATACCCATAAATTCCCGGGGAATATGACAACTTTAAGCAAGCATTACGAATCTAAACACCGACATATATTGTACCGTTTCGCTAAGATCTGCACTAAAGCTTGATGGAGCACAGTTTTGAAGCAAATAAATACATAAATCTATATCATCAACACATTTTCAGAGTGTCAAGTGGAGAGATTGCCCGCAAATAAGATTATGAACAAATTACGAACAAATTACGAAGAATTACGAAAGTTATTACGATAATTTACGAAACATTTACGACAAAATTACACCACAAATTACGATTTACGATTACGATGGTGATTACGATGGCTCCCAAAAACGTAATTTGAATTATGGTGGTGATTACGATGGCCCAAATTTTCGTAAATCGTAATTTTGGCGTAAAACGCGCGTAACGCGCAACACTGGTTTGTGTGAACGCTCAAGAACAGCCTGCATGGATGCGTCATGCTCTGGGAAGTCTGGTCTAGGCAGCATCTCAATGTAGGTCTGTCTCTTGATCGGAAAGATCAGGAACTTCTCCATACCTTCTCTGGTGAACCAGAGGTCTTCACGAGAAGGTGACTCTTTGGGAGTAGTGACTTCAGGAACAGAATCATTCAGAGGAGTGACTTCAGGAACGGATTCTGAATCAGAGATACCAGAGTCAGATGGTTTACCAGCTGATCCTTGTGCAGGAGATTCAGGCTGACCTGACTGGTCGTCAGAGTTGCACATGGTTCAAGTGTAGATCAATTCAGTGAACGACTAGTTGAGTAATTAACTAGGTGTCTGAATTGAGACTTAGAGATTGAATTAATTAATCAGAAAAGAAAAGGAAGGAAAAGAAGGTTCCTAGTGAAAAGTTTTCTCTAGGTCCTTATATAGAGGGATTAGAGCTTTACGCAGTATTCCTACATGAACCAGTTTTGTGTCTTACACGTACCTGTTGGAATATAGATGAACATGACAGTCACAGTGATCACATGTTCTATAGTTTGAAAGGGTGTGACTGCCAAGATAAATTATGATAGATCGTTAGAGAGCACGTGACTGGTGTCACGTGTGACTCACATTGCGGCCCGGAAAGGTTTTTTCCGGGCGATCAGACATCGAAAGGGCTTCTCTCTTTAAGAACGCTGACCATAAAGAACTAAGAAAGACCCTATGCTATATTATATACTTGAATACAGACACATATATTGAAAACGGTCCACATGGTACATCTGGGGTCGAGCACCAAATCGACTACATGCAGTATACAGCTTGCGAATTACCTTGTTGCGCTCTGGCTAAAACCAGAGGCCAGTTAATCTGACCATACATTATGACTAAGGATTAGGTCTTTGCGAAGATGGCTATTACGACTTGTTAATCATCGTCCAATAAGTATATTCTGATGCTAAACATCCCTTTTTCTTATGGGTATGATCTATGCTTTTATTGCGTGAGGAATAGGTGAGAATTCAAGACACGCCAATAACGTCAAAAACTCAGTAATTTGCCATTTAAGGTCTAGCAGATTGGAGGTTATGATCGTTTCGGACCTCTATAAGCTTACGATAACTGGTTTTCGGCGAGATTAGAGATACTACTGGTAATTTTGGCCTTCCCCACTTGAGGGTCCCTCGATAATTTCGGAAGTTTGCATGGTGTGGGTCACTTTTTTTGTGTTCTTGTAGATCTTTTTCTATCTTGTTTGCAGTCTATATTGTCGTGTTGATTGTATTATCTATTGAATTCTGCACTGTATTCTGTACCCTTTTCTGTATTGTCGTCTGTATTTTAGTAGACTGTTGAGCACCGCATAAGTTGTTCGAAACTGGAATTTGACTTCTTTGTATAACTGGTATATTTGCTGTTGCAAACTTATCCAATAATTTAATCTCATAAAAGATCGTGTCACCCACAAGTTCGATCTGTTTCTTGGTCGTTCTTAGTTGCATTGATCCAGAACTCCTGAAACTACAGCAAATTTCCAATTCAGGCAACACCATAACATGCAACTTTTCGGAGAAGAACTTTAGGAATTTGAAAGGTTTCAAAAAATCAAAAATGTAATGTTCGGGTCTTTCGGAATAATGAAGGATGTTTTTCATGTGATCTCCATTCACTGATACCAGTCATATGACCAGTAATCTAGACTGGTTTGCACAGGTACAAATATATACTTGTTTATTTTTGGATAGATTTACATCAACTATAATAGAGATTAGATAATCAAGAATAATAGAATGCTATTAAACTTTTCTCTTTTTTTTTATTCGTTTAGGTGTAAGGAATACAAATGTGTCATGCTCTGCAGGTCTTGGTAGAAGTAGCTCTAAACCGAATCTCTTGTATCGCTTATTTCATTTGCCACAAAAATACTTGGTGCTACCTGGAGCTCTGAATCTTCATTTGACCCATTTTCGATTGTACTTGTACAGTTTTAAAGCCCACAATAACTGATATTGCTGATATTTCTGAACCTATACCCACACTACATATATAGTTTCTACCAACAAATGGGCCTTCAGGGTATTGGGTATGGGACGTGGCATCTCATTCAGCTGGTTATGTGTTTGATAACTTTCCAAAGCCATAAGTAACACCTTAATGAGGCGATAGCTTGTTGTAATTAATTAACAGTATGATACTTACATATTCCAATCAACTAAGCACTGTTATTACTCTTACTACAGTAGTCTATTATAATACATATCATTTTGAAATAATTGTATTTTTACCTAGCATACCTTTATCGTGACATATATTTCGATACCTCACCGTGCCCCTGTCAAAAGTGGTAATTAAAGATATACACTCTTATACAGTCTATGACGAAAATTAGTATCCCATCCTGCTAAGACTCATAGAACAATGATGTTCTAGCAATTCTTGTGAGAAGAAGGCCTGAAGGATTGCCTAACAGGTGCAAAAATAGAGAAGTAACATTTACAGAGATGCACAAAAGTCAGGAGTGTATTTCAGCTCAAACTATATTGTAGTTTGAACCAATCATCGAAGGACCACCGTAAAAATAACCTCCAACTAGACTTGAAAATGCCCCAATTGATAACGGATAGTGAAAGTGACCAGCTACATAATAAGCTCAGCTAAATACTAATAAATATGACAATTGATAATCGATTCACTCAGAGTCTTCTAAATCGGCAATTGAAGCCAGGAAGATATTTACCAAGGATGATTAGAATCATTAAGTCGGGTATTTAATGCAAAGTGCTATGAGCTAAAATCTTCTATGTTCACTAAATACTTGATATCAAATCTGGCTCAGGGATTATCAAAACATATGCTCCTATAGATATTCCCAGAACACAAATTGTGGAAGTCGACAAATTTAGTTCTCGTAAGCCCTTGCTTCACGCAAAACTCGACGAGCTCAATTGGTTTTTCGGAGTCCAAGCTTCAGCTCAGGCACCACTTGGAGGTATTTAAGTAGCAAGTGGAACATCAGAGCTTCTGCGTTGCCAACATGAGCAGTCGGAGGGGCCAATTCGTCGGATCAAGTGGAGTCTGTGACCCTGAAAGAAAGACAAAGACACATCTCATGTTGCAAGGCACCGACTGGGCAGTGAGCCTTCAAGTAAAAATCGTGCCAGAGAGTAAATCAGACCGACTTGGGCTTCTGGCGAGCAATGAATTAGTGTGGGTTGTGAAAGTCGGGCTTAAGGATGGGAGAGAGAAAATTTCGACAGCTTTCCGCAGCTCATCAGAAACCATCAGATACCTAAGCCTTAGTTCACATGCATCTAGTAGGGCCTCGAATCCACTCTGCAAAACCAGTCTGACAATTCGAGGCTACTTCAAGGGCTTGGGCTTTATTTTTTGGTGTATTTGTCAGGAAAGCATTGAAGAAAATTCTTATACTTATACCACTTGAACTGAGCTGGAAGAGACTACTAGACAATGAGCATGATGAAACTCAAATAAAAAGTACTTTCATTCGGCGATAGATTATAATGAAAGTGAATTATCTTCTTCGAGTAAAAGTGGCACCAACGCATCAATCCATAACGCCAGTGGGAAACTGACGGGCTTACTATTTACATGAACGCATTCGCGTGATACAGCTTTCTACACAACATGCCCCGACCCCGTGAAAGACTGATGCAACAACTTCAACTAGGTGTCCAATCAGAGTGGCAGCCGGCGATTTCAAAGCATTTCCGCTCAAGGTCCGATTAAGTAAGACATCGAAGTCACCCTTTCGGGCTTCAATTTCCGTCCATGTTTGACGGCCAAGTTTGGCTCTTTTTTATGTGTCGACGACTCATTATTGGTCTGAGAAAACCATAGTCACGTAGTAGCCTCTCGCTGCCCAACCAGGGCAAGCTCTAGCAAGTTTTGTAGATCACGATCATGTCATGGTTGGAAACTATTTTTCAACACGGACAGACAGACCGACTTTCACAGGTCTAGATCGATCCTTATCCCTCTCAACTCCTCAAGGTGTGAATGACTAGCCTCACTAGAGACTGTTTCAAGAGAAACGAGCTCGAACTTTGAAGCTTAGTGAGCTCATGAAGGCTGCTCGCATAAAGATCAATCATGGACTGTTTTGACCAATGTCTAATGACCGCAACCAGGTCTCGATTCCGGCACAATTTCCACAATATGTTATTTGAGTCAAAAAGTGGTCTAAACATTCAAGAAAGTTAACCCTGATATTTACCATGACACTGATTGTTTGATCTAGCATGATCAACATATCTCGAATGTGTGCGAAGCTGAGGTTTGGGATAATTGATTCTATTCATTGGCCGGAGTTCTTCCAAACGCATTGCGGGATTTTATTACACCTCTAAAATTTAGTAAGCTTTTATCATATCACTGTTGCTTGCTTTAGGGCTTTTCTTCGAAACGGCAGGTTCCTTGAACTAAGTTCAGTGTCATTACGAGTGTCATCACGAGTGTCATTATGCTCGGTGGTAGGAATGCTGGACGGAAATACGTCGGGTTTAATGGTTTACTATCTATTGGCTTTTATATCTCAACCTCCTAATAGAGCCGCATTTACAAGTCCGGTGAACCTTCAACCAGATATTCAATTAATAGTCTCGAATTCAAACACCAAAGCCAGGCACCGAGGCCACTAAACGCAATACATAATGAAAGCCACGAAAGACATAATGCACCCACTCAATATTATCAGGAAAAGATATGCTTGAGCTTGCGCTAAAGAATCAAACCACTGAAGGTCCATGTCCTTACATGGATGCAATTGAGAGTTTATTTGCGGCAAGAATTTGGCAACCACAGAACATTAAGAATCTACAAGAAATGATGTCTTTACTCGTCTTTCAGTATTCAAACAATGATACAATATCCATTAGTTGGGATGCTTGGGATTTGAATGGATCAATAAACATTGGGCCGGTTCAAAAATGTCAATCCCTCATTAAAAATGCACATCCCGAAAGGTTTTGATAGAGCTGAAGATCCTATGATACTACTTAGACACACGGTTTGTGTCTGATAGCAGAGAATCCAATCCACTCTAGTCATAGTTTGATTCCTTTTCAAAGTCTGATATCAAAATGTAAAGATCCCGTAACACCCTCCGCGCGTAAACTTCCCAAGATCATTTAAGCCAAATTTTCCGGGAATTCAGCCAAGCCTTAATTGCTCACCGGTGATCGTCGATAAGAACACGAAGTTCCTCTATGAAAGCATGGCATAGTCCCACATTATTCATTTCGGCCTTGGCAAACTCGTCTCGCAAGTTCTCTACACAAATGCGTGCCACCTTTGTCTTGGCTCTTGCCATGACTTTCGAAAGTGCCTCGTTGATAAAATCACCATATACAGACAGCTGCTGAGGCCTAGGCAGAGAGACTTTAACTCCCGTGTGAGACAGATGTGCCAGTTTGGAAGGGCCTGAAAGAGTCGAGGTGAAATTCCAGTGGATCGAAGCGACGTTTTCGGTGTGGACATCCTGGGAGTGCTTGCTTTTTTTCTTCTTCAGGCTAGACTCCTTTACCTGTTTTCTTATAAGCAAGTCGGTGATCTCCACGTCACTGGAACAAGTGCTGATAAATCTGTGGTGGAGAAGCAGCGAAGCACTGGGTCTTTGCTTTGCGGACTTGATCAAACAGTACCGCACAAAGTCCTTAATGTCCTCGGAAAAATGACTTCCTTCGAGCTCCGGTGGCTTGTTACTGGGGATCTTGAAAAGCGCCTCCATGGGCTCTACCGTCGAAAGCGGCGGGTGACCCGTAACAAACTCAATGGCAGTGATCCCCGTGGACCAAATGTCGGCCTTCGTATCATACCCTTTCGCCGAGTGAGAAATCACTTCCGGAGCCATCCAATAGGGCGTTCCGACCAAGGTATTCCGCTTGGTTCGAGTCAAGGACATTTCGCCACTGACTCCAAAGTCCGCAAGTTTCACCTGGCCATTTTCAGTAAGAAGAATATTGGCCAGCTTTATGTCCCGGTGCACCTTATGTTGGCCATGGAGATACTCGAGTCCACGAAGCACGTCTCTCAAAATAAAGCACGCCGTGGGCTCTTGGAGCTTTCCAAAACACTTGAGCAAGTCTGAGCAAGACCCGCCGCCACAATACTCCAATACTATCCACATCTTTGTGTCCTGGAGAAACGTTTCGTAGTACCGGGTCAAATAAGGCGACCGCACCCGAGATAAAAAATGGATTTCCTTGATGAGATCTCTTACATCGCTGGCCTCTTCCAAGTCGATGATTTTGAGTGCAAATGTCTGGCCCGTGCTTATATGCTTGCCCTTATATACTTCGCCAAAGGAGCCTTTGCCTAGTAAACAGTCAACGTGGTAATCTTCTTGGGGCATTCTGTGTGCATTTGCTCCTTTTTTGTCCTGCCCTTTGTATGTCTATACTGTTCTAGATGATGCTCTTACTTGCTTAAAAAGACTCACTTACGCTTGGTTGGGTCGTTGTGCAATTTGCAACCACAAAAGAGATGCAGGTATGGCGTGGAATTACCCAGCGAGCGGCCACGAGTCTTAGTGTGGGCCAGTGGTGTTAAATTCTAGTTACGCGCGAATTACTCTGGTCATGAAAGCGTGGGATATTAAAGTTATGAATACATCTTTACCTATGATAAGTTTTCATACTGGAATAAATACGATTTTTATGAACATCATCAGTAACAGATAATATATAAATAATCATAGTATATCTAATGCATGTGAATGTAAAACTTTTGATTCTGGCGAGATACATTATAGTTATGAATACATCCTACCTACAAATAGGTTTTCATACTTGAATAAATACAGCTTTTATGATCCTCATCAGTATCTAATGATATACAAATAATCATATTAAATAATCATAGTATACATAAATAACACTGTATATATAAATAATCATAGTATGTATAAGTAATCATAGTATATCAAATACAGTTAAACCCCGTTGTAATCAGTGTTGCGCGTTACGCGCGTTTTACGCTAAAATTACGATTTACGAAATTTGGGGCCATCGTAATCACCATCGTAATCGTAAATCGTAATTTGTGGCGTAATTTTGTCGTAAATGTTTCGTAAATTATCGTAATAACTTTCGTAATTCTTCGTAATTTGTTCGTAATTTGTTCATAATCTTATTTGCGGGCAATCTCTCCACTTAGCACTCCGAAAATGTGTTGATGATATAGATTTATGTATTTATTTGCTTCAAAACTGTGTTCCACTATGCTTTAGTGCAGATCTTAGCGAAACGGTACAATATATGTCGGTGTTTAGATTCGTAATGCTTGATTAAAGTTGTCATATTCCCCAGGTATTTATGGGTATAATTTCGAGAGCAATAAGGAACTTTATACGCAAGCGAGACAAGCCTACCTTGGTCAGGTTTAGTCTCCGAGACTTGTCGTTAGAATAGACCTAATTTGAAAGAAGGCGAACTCAGCTGTTCCAATTTAATGGAATCAAAATCAGCCTGTGAACTAGACTCTTCAGAAGAAATATCTGTCATCGTAATTGAGCACGCAGAATGGTGGAAATGGGCTTTGGAGAAGGCGGTGTGAATTCTCGTTTTTGTTTTCAATGAACGAGCGGTGAGCATTCGAGTATCACAAAATTTACTGCCGTGAATACGTGCATGTCAGGTGCTTTTGCTTGGGCTTCAACCCAATATCTGAACAAGATGTGCAGCACTAGTTAATGAGTACCTTACTGAAGGAAGACCTTAGAAAAACCGTGAAAAACGTAAAAATGAAACGTATTACGATAAATTACGATTTATGAAAATGTGGGTCGTTGTAATCGTAAATCATAATCGTAAATCCTTAGCGTAAACGCGTAATTTTCATTACGATTTACGCAAAAGAAAACCAAGAACTCATTATAATGTTGACCCGTGTGAATGCTTGAGTAGCAAGACTGTCTCGATAATTCCGAATTTGTACCCTGTGTTGGTAATATTTTTAGATACGTAGTTTACGCTGATACAGGCATTCGAGATTTGACGAGGTTCAGGCCCACGTCTTTTGGACCCGACATCCTCGAAGTCATCCATCTACCTATATTTCATAAATCCTCCTGAAGTTTCGTTAAAAGAAGAGAAAAAACACCCTCGCTCTCGCAGCTCCACTCTCTGGACGTGTCTGGGAGAACTAGCATAAGGAACAGAGACCTAGCGCTCGGGCCCCAATACCAACAGGTAATCTGATTGCTTTGAAACTAATTGGGCTGGGGATTCACACCCGTACACCAGCTTGGGCCAGGAAAATTAGGTACCGGGCGAAAAGCATTTAAATCTGACAGATATTAGATTATTCTCGGATCAATCAACTAAGATTATGGTCACGGGTCAATTTACACCTCTAATTCAAGTCCTCTGGGCATTTGTGCCAAGAAACAAGAGTGAACATTCAGTGGTGAAATACCCCGATAACTGCATACCCCGATAAGTGCATGAGGATCGCATGGAATATTTTAGTGCCTTTCGATGTTTACGCTGATAAACTTATACAATTGATCCTCATTATAGTCCATCTTGACGCTCGCAAAAACCCCGAGCCTCGCAAAGGTTTTGGAATTTTGTACAAAAAAAGTATTTGTACACAGAAATCAAGGGAACCTCGAATCTTGCGTAGTCTCAGAAAATTCCCCTTGTTAAGAAGGTGTCATCAATCGCAAAAAAAACCAAGAACACACTATATTCTTGACCGTTGTGAATACTTAAGAGGCGATTCTGTCTCGATAATTCCAAATCTGTACCCTGTTGCATCTTAGATTCGCTAGCCTGGCGTTCTTAGCGCACCTTCGTGTGCGATCTCCTCGGGCTAGGTGTTAATGGGTGCAAAATATCTCGCATATTGTCAGCAATGACAAGTAGTGAACCATCGGTAAGATGATCTTTAGAAATAAGCGTTGTGATGTTTTAAACTAGCGCCCATTTCAAAAAAGATGAAACGTCAATGGCTCTTCAACTCGTAACCTGGCTGTAATTATTCTGCGACGCATCCTGAACTCAATCCATGTAGCAACTTTTGGGCCAAGGTGGCAGCAGCAAGACATGCCCAGTTCGTTCATCTGTTTACGGTGAGGCAAAGATTGAAAAGCATCAGATTTGTTCAAGTTGGTTTTGCTCAATATTTCTGCATAGATAGAAGTCTTCAAGGAGTGTATTACTAATGTTGGAGACACGCGGGTTTCATAGTAAAATTATTCTCCTGGAGTAGTAATTCACCTTCAAAACAGCGTGAGTTTCATGAGTATGATAGCACTTTAAAGCCTTCTTGAGATTTCCAAGTCTTCTTAACGGACATTGCCTATATGGGAAAAGAGTTCTGGTATCTTCTTAAGAAGACGAGCTCTTTGAAGACAATGAGTCTCAGAAGAAAACAGTAACTCAACTAAGTTAGGTCTCGAAGTAGAGCTTTTCACGAGATACTGAAGGTTCGGTATGATCTCCATAATTTGAAATCATCAATTTGGGAGTTATCCTAAATTGAAGAAAGTCACAGATCTTAACCAATCGATTACTCAGATCTGCAGGAAAAAAATTCAAGATCCTACGATGTTTCCGAATCACCAACTTCCCATCGAGTATAAGATACCAGAGAACAAAGAAGTTCATAAGGATATCAATGAGAAATAACTCGAACTTTACCAAGCTTCCAAAGCGTTAAGATAAAGGAGAAGTGATTTCTTCTACAGGCAAGGTGATCTGGTTCATGAAAGAGCCTTAATCAACCCATGAGACGAAAAAACGTACCCATTAAACTTTCAACATTTGAGAAATATGGTCCCAGAAACTTATTGCCAACATTCAAAACCATTATTGACCGATACTTTGTCAACTATTTTCAACTTAGCCCCGAGTCCAGGCCACGACTTGAATGTAGCTGTAAGCACGAGCCAAACGAGGAAAAGCTCACTTTAAATGTACATGCGGAACTGCTTATACTAACATAAGCGGATATTAACGAGATTTGACTGGATTGTAGTATTTTTTTACTTGAATTAACTAAAAGAATCAGAAAACAATATCGAGATTGCAGTTAAAATCAAAAAAAAAAAAAAAAACGATTAAGACTATTTCGGAGAGGGGCCACTTCTGGTGCCTATCATGGGGCCATTTTGGGGCCACTTTAGGGGCTTTGAGGGCTTTGGGGGCTTTGGCCCACTTTTGGTGTCATTTTTGGGCCCATTTTTGGTGCCATTTTCTGGGCCTTTTTTGGGGCCACTTTGGGGCCACTTTGGGGGCTTTGTGGGCTTTGGGGCCTCATGGCCACTGTGTAGAGAGGTAATTATTTCATAAATGTTCTCCTTTAATCCGAATAAAAATAGTAGAGAATAGTCTATAGCATGACTTCAATGGAATCTATCAAATATTGCTTGAAATAATTCCCAAATGATCTGTACGTGTCTGTCCCATTTATTCTCCATCTGTTCTGGCCCTCGCGTGGAACTTGGAACTTGGCCCTAAACCTCCGAGACCTCCCTGATCTCTGGGGCCAGTGGCAGACGGGTGCGCGCCATTTCTCTACGTGTGCCGCAGTGTGCACTGAGACCAGGTCTAATGTGCGGTCTACATTACCAACCACAGATGTGACTTCTCGTATCCAAAGAACAACCCAATTCCATCAGAACCACCAAAACTCACCATGGATTTGATTGGAGACATCGTAGAACATGAGCCGGACACGCCCTGTGCGCCAATAATCGAGCCCCATGCGGCCATAAGCGGGTTCCCCCAACTCAAAAAGTTCGATGGCCTCAAGCCGCGGAACTCCCGGTTCAAATCCGGCAACACCAAAGCTGATTCAGGTCCTCGGGACCTTGCGCCTACCATTTCCTCCGGGCCAAAAAATGATCATAGTCACTTGACGGAGGCACAGAGAATACACCAGGAAAACCTTGAGAAAATCGCCAGCCTCACCGAGGACGAACTCTCTAAAGAACGCGAGGAATTACTTCAAGGCTTGGATCCAAAGCTTATACAGACGCTCCTTAAAAGGACAGAAGCCCGGGCTGCGGACTACGATCACGGCCACAATCATGCTCATGCCGAAGGGTACGACGGGTGGATTGGCGGCGGCAAAAACGGTGTTTCTCTTCCGACATTGAATGATAAGGATGTGAATAAAGCTCTTGGAATCAAATCAGTTTCTTTTAGGGAAAACGAAGAGGTTTTCCAAAACTGTGATGACATTAAAAGTAATGGCGATGATGATGACGACGATTTAGACGATGATGCCGACGATTTAGATGATAATAGACAATATCCTTTGGATCATTTCACAGATGAGGAGGGGGAAGAAGAGGAAGATGAAGAGGGAAGAACCGGCCTAAAAGATGCCAAAGAAGATGACGAAATTGCCCCGGAAGGGTACCAGATCATTTCTGAGTCTCGCGAACAAGAGGTCGATGTGCATTTTCCCAAACCAAGAGCGCCCACAGAAGACCCAGATATGGACCTCAACGACCCGGATTTCTTCAAGAATCTTCACGAAAAGTACTTTCCGGACTTGCCGAAAGAAACAAACAAACTTGCATGGATGACCACTCCTGTGCCGCAACATAAAATCACGTCTTATGAGGCCATTGGTGATATGCGGTTTGACTTTAAAGGCAATTTGGTAGAACTCGATGAAGCTTCTCAAAATATGCCCACGCATCTCGGTCTCCATCATCACTCAGAAAACCCACAACTAGCTGGGTACACGCTAGCAGAGCTCGTGCATCTTTCCCGGTCAGTCGTGCCTACACAAAGATGTTTGGGGATCCAGATGTTAGGACGCATTCTTCACAAACTAGGCTTGCATAAATATAATATTATGCCTATCGCGGAGGATGAAGAGGAAAAAAAAGTTGGTGGAAACAAAATCAACGAGGCGTCCAGAGAAGTAATGCTCCAGTTCGAAAACATGATGTGGGATCTAGTGGAGAATCTCCGAGTTGTGGAATCGCTCACCGAGGCCAGTGACGAGGGAAAAACTCGAAATCTTTCGGTGAGAAATTACGCCATCGAGGCGTTGTGGCTCTGGAAACAGGGGGGAGGGCGGCCGAAGAACGCAGAGAAATCACAGGAGCAAATCTTAGCGGAAAACCTACAGAACATGTAAGATTTGAAAGTGATGTTGGAGTGAGGCATGGAAATATGGAATGAAGTTAGGGTGACTCAGGTAGCTGGAGTGTTTGAGATGACTTAAAGAAAATGAAACGATGAGAAAATGAGGAGTAGAGAAGATGAGCTTTGGAAAATTGAGAACATGAAAAGATAAGATCATGAGAACATGAAAAGATAAGATCATGAGATCATGAGGAATGATGTGAACACAGTGAGAAACACGCAAGACGGAAACTCACAATTATAAAACCGCAAGTTCTCGCGTGTTTAGGATGAATTCGAAACCCGGGTGCTTGCCTTTCAGTGAACTCAGGCATTCAGGTCAATAATCCTAGAGCCAGGCCGAGTTTCAGAACGAAAACGGCCATTTGAATCCTGGAGTTCGCACAAAACGCCCATATGAATTCTCTGATCATAACAAGCGGGAAGAACCACAGGAATTAGGTGCTACCTCGAAAGATTCCGGTTTAAAACAAGCCAGAGTTCCGAGAGTGGGCGTCTATTCCATGGCTCAATTACACTCATCTTCTAAGTACCGTTAGTGTTCGCTGGTTGATCTTCGCACATAGACACATTGCGTCGGTGTTCCTTTTCCTCGATGAAAAAAAGTGAGTTTCCTCCGACCGGGCAACTTAAGTTGGGCGATTTCTTGGGGATTTTCTACATTGTGAAGATTCAAAAGTATGGATGTATTTGATGGAGAAAGAAAAAAAGTGTATGAATCAAAAGATGAGCGAGAGAAATTGCTTGAGGCTTCGCGTTACGCTTACGGGCAGGATGATGTAAGGGGTCACGTGATACGGGCCGACGAGATGTTTTTACAATTCTTTTGATATTTGGAAATTTTTTTGAAGTTTGAATATCCTCGATTCTGAGAGTGCTATGGTGGTATGCTTGGCTCAGATCCAGCCTTAGACCCCTTGTCATAGAGTTATTAGGGGGTGTTACCAGGGGACAATTGAGCATACAGATCCATCGGCACATAGAGGGTCACATGAGTATTGTTAATATCGATATTAGAGTATAAATCATATTTCCAATGTACGGAAATCATAAATCAGTCGGTGCTGACCCTGCGACAGCAAAAACTCGAAAGAATTGATGATAAAGGAGAAAAATACCCGGAAAATAGTCGCCACTGGGTCCCCATCTAGCGCAGCCAAGCCTAAGCATCAAGAACTCTTGGAACTACACCGCCCCATAACCCTGAGAAGCCAGATTTTCATCGATCCGCACTTGGGCCTCTGGCTCCGGGTACAAGGAGATGATATACAACGCATGGATCAAGCCCGGAAGAAACAAGATAAGAGAAAGCACCACATTGATGAGCAAGTCCAAGGAACAAATGCCTCTCTTCACGGCCACAGGAAGCGGCGGAAAGAGAACAGCAAGAAACACCAAAAACCAATCACGCGCATGCATTTTTCAAGTTGTTTTTATTTCGACTTCTTCACGGCTTTATTTTATTTTGCTCGCAAGTAAAGGGCGACAAGTACCGGTTTCCTAGCTGTGGGGGCGGGGCACGCGAGCTCACATTTTGTGAGATAAGATTCGCGGGCGGGGCGAGATCAGAGAGAGAGAGAGAGAGAAAGAGAGAGAGGCACAGGTGTTCGAATTAGTTTGAGTTTCAAAGATATTTGAATTATTATTGGTAGATACATTTTGGGCCCGTTTCATTTATACGAGGTAGTGATGAAAAAAAAGAAATAATCTTTTCATAGAATTAACGTCATTTCTGTGAAAATCATTCATCAGAAATTCAGTGAAGCCCCGCTAGTCGAATGCCTCTTTGATTGTATCGCCCGCGCATTGGCTCGTAATTACGCAAGAGACCCGCGATGGGCTATTTGCAGATCAACATGTCCGGGTCTAGATTACCAATCGACTACCATAGTGGTCAACGCCCATTTCCGGCGTTTTTTTTTTTCGTTAGTCATGTATTGGTACTATATAAAGGTACCCAATCGCTGTACATATATGGTTGGGAAGGGCTGGTCCACAAACCCAACCATCGTTGATTTCATTTGGCTATAGATACACCAGCCAACTGCGTGACATGTGATTTCCGCTGGTCTGTCCCATTATCATGCAGTCTGTTAGCATTTCCTGTCGCTTAGTCTCTATCCGAGGAATACTTTGGAATACCTTTATAAGGGGCTTTTTCCGCTGAGAAGAAATCCCCTTCTCGCTCTTCTGATAATACTCTTGCTTTGTAATAACGAATACGAGTCCATAGCAGTAGTATGAGCCTATGAGGTACCTGAGATCTCGTATATAAATTTCTAGGTTGATAGATAAGAGATTTTATCTTCCAAAAATGATGTCAAGAAAAATAATCATTCCGAAATATGCTGAATCTCATAGAGCCTCAATGTGGCCCATGATTGCTCATCACTAGTATTTTTGGGAATTTCATTATGTAGTTTCCATTTCTATTCAAACTTGTTTGAAATCATGTGAAATATTCAAATTGAGCACTCGCGAAAAAAAACCATCTGCCCATTTCATATTTCTTAAAGGGCCAAAGTTGAAGTCAGAAATGATTTAGATGCATTGTGATCATAAAATATCATCATAGAATCGACCTACTTTTACTAGGAAATTCGAACTAAATAAACTTTTTCGCTTAAAATAAAGCAAAGTCTTCATGTAAACGATATAAAAGAGATTGGGGAGATTGCAGCCCGACTGCACAACGGCTGGACCTCTAATTTACTACAGGGACCCGATCTACTTCAACAGATTACACATCAGTACTTATACCGCAAAACTTTTTGTGAAATTCAGGCTTATAAAAAAGTCAAAAACAATCGATCTGTTCAAATGTCTTTTAATTAGCCGACTTGCCGGTTGCTCGAGATGAGAATCAGGGCAATCGCATGAAGTCACAGACCTTTGGATAATTCCTGATTAGATTCACCAACAATCGCAACTTGAGAAAGACAGCCCAATTTATTTCTTGTGAGTTAATGCACACAGAAAACTCAAACCTGCTCGCTAATTTAGATTCGATCCGCACTTAGAAATGTATTATGAATTTGCACATATAATAGCTATAAGAGAAAGCAACCCTGGGTGAGGGCTTAGTTCTTCGACGTGCTGGAAACCAACCAAACTACCGATGGCTCCAGCCCCAACAAGAAGCAACTCTGAGTAGATCAAATACAAGGCAACCATTCAGTACTAGGGAGCCAATTTTCAGGATGGCCGTGCTTTGCTGGAGTTAAGCGTGAGATAGGTCCTGACCAGAAACTAGCTACGTCCTTTGAGAGCAGCGTTTTCATGGCTATAGGCTTTACTCAGGGTGATGGACCACTGGTAAGTCCCGAGAAAAATCATCAATAAAAGTGAAAAGCGAGAACATTTGAATGGTATGAGAGATCTCAAATGTTTTGAGCCTTGCGGTATCGACTGGTTTAAGTAGCTTTCCAACCCCGTTCACTTCAAGGGCTCTTCTCTAAAGATTACTTTCGATACTCAAATCTCCAAATCCTCAGCAAATAAGAGAAGTATCAGCTAAAGAGTTGAGTGGCTTAAAGTCTAACTATCATTCGTAGGCTCGTGACAAAACTTGAAATATCCAGGACTCACAAAAATGGCGTTCTCATAACCATGATTTGACAGCCCTGCAGAGGACAACTGGCGAAAGAAGCAAATAAGTAAAAGAAGACAAGGAAACCTAGGCAGCGCGTGTCCTCTCCTCTCAAGTCAGTAACCTGACTTCGAGTTGTTTTTTCTTGGCCCTGCCTTTAAATTGTGCCTCGTGTTGGACGTATACGTCTTCAGTGCCAGGAGTTCGCCGTGAGCTAGAGTGACACTTTCAAACTGAGAGTAAAAGTTGAGCGGCTTTAAAGTATAATAACGCTCGAACTCTGAACGAAAATGTTCAAGATCTGCAAAATGCTTCTTTGTGCTGAGGTATTTGCGGCTCAAACCCGGGGCTGCTGGGGTCTTTTACCTCACACGCCTTATAAGCCTTACGAGCCTTACAAGCACTGTTACCTGGAAGAATATCTTGAGTCCAACCCATTACACCTAGTTATTTGAGTGTGAAATCTTGTATATCACGCACCGGGATGATCACAAAGAACCGGAAGGGTAAGACCACAAACTTTTAGGTAAATGTTCTTAACACAAACATTGACTGTGGCCCATAACATGTGGCGAACTTTACCAATAATGACCTACACACAATGACATTGGCCTTAGTAATGTTAACATTGTGAAGGAATTTACCCTTTTCAAATAGTGACGCTTTGTGAATTTGATAACATCAAAACAATGAGACAAGGACCTTGCTCTATTAATTAGTTAGGACGCTGCATGAAGGAAGTTGACTATAAGGATAGTATCGAAATGAATCGCCAGTACATCAAATAGTCACCAAAAATCAATTTGAAACAGGGCAAACTTCAAAGATTTTCTCACAGAGATCATATGTCACAGTCGAGCTTCCTTTTTGTGAGGTGCTTGCTAATAAATTCGAACCCACACCATGAGTTAATTTTGATAAAGGCTTGGGAAGTGCGGGCATAAGCGTTGATCCTAGTGGTATTATGGCTGGTAACATATTCTGTAATGTTATCAAACCAACCGAGACAAAGTATTTACCCAATTTGGAAACTTGTATAAGAAACTATCATAAAGGTCAAACATCTTGTCTCCCTGGGTAGTAACCACATTTGTCGACGCCACGCAAGTATCTGAATCTTGTTGATAATCAAACCGAAGCGAGCTTCGAGATTTCAGGCATTCTGGATCCTTGTACGTACGCTTTAAGCATATCTATAGCACTGGAGACCAAGAGGAAAATATTTCTGAAAACATTTTACAACATTAGTTGAATGATTCACAGATATAAGCCAAAGAGAAAAAGTTTCTTAAGTTGGTTGCAAATTCGAGTTCAGCCCAAGCCCTTCTTCTAAAAATTAAGATTTCTGACTGCCGAAATTAACCAGAGCCAAGCTTCTCAAGTTACCTCAGAATAGGTCAGAATAGGCAGAATGATTCAACGCTTCTCGGTGTCGCATTTCAAAGAAAAAACAACCTAGAAAATGGGCTATGGCTGTTTAGAGGCGGACACAAAAGAGCTACAGCCGCCCGCGTGTGCCCCTTGTCATTTAAGCTTCAGTATGACCTTCCGGAAAACGACCCTTTCAAGACCTTTTAGGCCACAGCTCCGGAACACACTCTTCTGTGTGTCACAAACGAGAGATATTTTTCTCTTTCATCTTGGGTTTAGAAATGGTTGGTTTCCTTTCGTGGTTACCTTTTTCGCAGAAGCCTTTATTAAAATCATCATCACGGTGCTTGATCTCAAATCGGATGAAAAATGAGTTGAGGGGAGGGCAATCGGTGGTACTTCAACACAATCGTATACAAATTTACACAATATGAAATTGCACGCAATCATCTGAATACGCAATTATCTGAATACGCAAAAATCTGAATTTTGTTGATAATCAAACCGAAGCTATTTTTACCAAGAAAACTTCTCTAAATTCGTCCCCATAAATTCCCTAATCACCTGATGAATTGTCTCAGAAAAGGCGAACGTGTGCTTACAATTGTCCTTCTTGCATTGAAAATATGTATAGACTTTATTTGGAAGTTTCATGTTGAGAAATTCTTGCCGTTTACGGCAAATATAACTCAAAAAAAAAAGTCCATTAAGTCCATAACACAATTTCCCCAAATCTTGCGTCTGAAGCCGTGGATGCGAAACGCATGCATTTCTCAAATTGCTTCCAAACTACTCACCAGCACATTGCCATGATCCGAATAGGTAAACGGATCCTACGTGCCGCGCTGAGATGAAAAGTCCATGTTGTGGTTGGTGCTTGATACTTTTCCAAAAAATTAGTATAAATTTCCAGGAAGTCCCTGACAGTTCCGAATTATTATATCATCATCAAATCTTCAAAGAATCAAAAAATCAAAAATGGCTGCCCCAAAACCCTCTTCTAAGACTACCTCTACTCCAAACAAGGACAACTGGTTCACTGCACACTCCCCAACTGGATGGTACTCGTCTTGCGTGATTGCTTAGACATCTAATCCCGAGGTTTGGACCGATAACCTTGGCTCTTATTTTATAGTCCTAAATTTCGAACCCTAATATATGTCCTTCTTCATCGATGATACCGTAATTATTATTGACTGCGGTAAGTCGCGGCTGCAAATGCTTGCGCACGTGTAATAGCAGAACTGATACGTTCGAGTTGAAACCAATTAAGAGACTTGGTAATTTATACTTGAGCAAATTATCTGAGAGATTTTTTGGGTATGTGAGGGAACACAAAGAAAAACATTCAACATCATTGTTGCCACTTGAGTAGGACTCTTTAGGGATCTTCGATATTTGCATACATATGATGTACACTATTATGAAAGGTTATGGGTGGATCGATGACCGAGTCTTTATTGAGCTCCCCCTCTCTCTTCCTCCCCGAAACCCAAAGGTGAAGTGTAGGACTTAAAGAAGAAATTGTATTTGAGAATTGGCTTCGACTTTTATGAACAGTCTATTCATTCCTCGCTTCAAAATACGCGAAACTGGTCAGATGCGCCTCGTTGTATTCTCTCGTAACCTCTCCTCTTGTCTTTTCGAGACAGACTATGAGCATAATAGGTTAGCTTTCGTTCTGCCAAAGACTTCAAATATAATTTCTCGTAGAGCTGGCATATCCTCAGTAATATATGCGTGTTAATATCTGGGTGTTACTTTGGGTGTCAATATTTGGGTGTTAATTTCTGGGTGTTAGTATATGGGTCTTAATATTTGGGTCTTAATATTTGGGTGTTAATATATGTGTGTTAATTTATGGGTGTTAATATCTGGGTGCTAATACATGGTAAGCTCAAAGTTTGTTGTGGAGCTTATGGGGCCAGGTCGAAGGCCGCGCAAAAAGCCGGGGCCAAAGGTGAACACGTGAAGAATATGTGGCCCCAAACAGACATTAAACAGGCACCAGAAAAAATGGTAATCAAGCAGAAATAGAGTATTTCTTTTGGGCTAGTCATACTTTCGGGCTATAGCTTCAATGAAAACTTATAAATATGACGATCTCCCTGAAACGCAAAACCAACCAGGCGTGGCTTTCAAAGTTCGGTCCTGGTCCTTGGCCCAAGCGAGCCTCTTAATTTTGAGGCTTCATTGAGGCCCCATTGTCTGAGGCCCCAGAGTTACGCAGTCCAGTGCTATGGTAATATTGGATTGACCCTCGTCTGCCGCTGAATTCAGTCAAATGAGACAAAAATTCCTCTTAATAATTTAACCTGCGACCTTATTCCCACATTAAACGACTCTATGTCTGACGAATTCAGTCCCCAAAGGTATTTTGCAACCGTCCGCGCAGTTTCCAGGGCTGGACTTCACGTGAGCACGGATGATCACGATTGTGTCAAGCAAAGAGAGATAAAGAGACAGCAAGAGCCTATTTTATGAGGCAAGTATGATTTTTGGAGCTCTCACAATCAAATAAGATTTGACAATTTAGTATTCAAGGTGAGGGCGACGACAATCTATGCGCCTCGATGTGACACGATGATGGGCTTATACATAATTAACCAGGACATACATTCCGATAGTTTTCAGCAAAACACTTTGCTACATCCCCATCGATAAGTCGGGATGAGAGTATCATGGTTAAGAGCAACATGGGTCATCTCATTGAGGTACAAAACGAGCTTGATCGATTTGGACACTCCACATGGAAGTGATGGCCTTGGCATGTGGGCCCTATTTTTGGCCTACGATTTCGCGTTCTTCCAAGGAAGCGTGGCCCAAATGATTAAGGATTTCAGCACAACGCCGAGCTTTTCATGCTGGTTCGAAGCGTTAAACATGGCTTCTCATAGTCTTAAATAGATCAGCCTTGACCCCATTTCCTTACACAATAAAGAAAAAAAATTATATGGAACATCTTACATCGTCTTGAGGATGCCAACGTGTGCAACTATTTCGACTGCACAGACTCAGGCCTGGTGTCGCATGCGCACACTGGACCGTGCCGACAGAGTAATCTATATCCAGATCCACATGGGTACATCATCATACCGAACCAGAGGGAACAGTCTTCATGCGTATTATCAGGGCGTTTCTATCGTGTTATATCATGGCGGCGTGCCTCGTGCATGCGGTGTCCGTGAAAGACGCGTTCAAAAAAGACTGGGTTCAGTATAATCCCGGGGCCCTAATTAAGCATGCAGTGCTCGACCATCGAACGGTGGTTTCACTTTCCCTGAAACATGTGTTATACTTCAAGGATATCTCAAGTGCAAAAATTACCAACTATATAGATCTCTCGCTTTACGAAAGCGATGATTTCGAGCTTGGTAACACGACCATCGTCACGTTTTCAAAGAATAGCAGTAAGGTATCGGTTTTTGAGAAAAGTACGGGGATTTTCATCACATCCATCCCACTAAAAGCCCCGCCCATCCAGATCTCATCGTGGCTGGAAGACAGATGGATCTTCCTACAGTCAAGTTCATCTGAGGATTCCCTGGGCGGACCAAAAGGTGGGGAATTGGTTGTCTGGGATGGCTCTAAAGTGAATAGCCTCGGCACATACACTTCACGCACGTTTCTCCAGTACAATGTGCCCGGAAAGACTTTGGTGGCCATAGATTCGAGTGCTTTTGAGCTTATTCTTGAGGAAGAGAGCGGATCTCGCGAATTGCACATCAAAAGTGTGGATTACGGTGCTACTTTTGAGCGCTTATTTCCATCTACTGTGATCAATGAAATCAAGTTGACCAGCTCAAACAAGTCGCCCATTTACGTATCAGAAGATACTGCAGTCGCTTACCACGATACCTATTTTGTCATTTACAAGACTACAAACGGTATACCGTCGGTTGTCTACCGCAAAACGTTTGACCCCATCCGCAGTTTGCAGGCCCACGGCTCTCGCATAGCTGTTATTACTGACGAGAAAGCATATGTTCTTAACCTCGGAGACTACCTCGTGTCATATAAAGAGGCGCAGATTACGATTTCGTCGATAAAAATCCCGTCCAACATAATTCACGCGAAGTTGACCGCCAGCCACTTTCTTGCCTTGACCCAACCACAGCAAACCACGCTCTATGTACACTCCCACGATCTTTTATCTTCGACTACCTCGGTGCTGGTGTTGCCTTTGTCTTCGTTTTCTGCATCCGGTACCAGTATTCTTGTGAATGTGCCGCCTCTGTTGACGAAAATCGAAGAGGCCCATCACCTAGTACAGGAAACACGTGCCCTGAGTATGGCTTTCCGGTGGCTTCTTCGGACTAAAACTCACTTGGCCCAACTTGGGCAGGCCACGACCCGATTACTCTTATGGAAAAAGACAGAGGCCGGGTCCGCCTTGGTCGAGGAAGATATTTTTGGGTTCACAAAGATTCTTATTCAAGTGGACGAAGACCTCGCAAAAATTGCTGCGAAATCGTCTGATACTGGCGACCTTCTATGGACGCGAGAATTCTCAAATGTGGGCCAAGGAAACGAAAAGATCTCCACGGTCAAAGCACTGGGCTCAAAATTATATGTTGTGTTTGATTCTGCTGTTGAAATCGTAGATTTGGTTTCAGGCCGCTCGATATCTTCCAGATCTTTTGGCAGATCAATTGATAAAGTGCTTGCGCTTAAGTCAATTCCCTCGAATATTGACTCTAATACCAAGACAAATGTTGACGCTAAGATTGATGATATGGAGGAATCCTTGGAGCCCGAAGTTATTGCAGTGAAACTCGGCGAAAGTCTTGAATTTTTCACTGAAGAACACGCCGTAGCTCCATCTAATTTCGTACTTCATAGGGAGGCCAATAATCTTCAGTCATATAGAGTGGACGGCAAGTTTTTGAGGCGGACGTGGCAATGGAATAAAGAAGGCGAACGGATTTTGGCCGTTTCCAAAAATAGCAATGTCATGACAACCGCAGGAGGCATTTCTAGGCATAACAGATCGGTTCTTTACAAGTACTTGAACCCTAATCTTGTCGCTCTTTTGAGTGAACATGAAAATGTCGTGAGACTCACCTTGATAGATGGCATATCCGGTACAGTGCTCCACACACAAGAGCATAGAGGCGAGACTGTTGATCCAGACTCGATTTGTATCACACAGAACGATAACTGGGTTGTATACTCCATGTTTGTTTTGTCTCCCGTGAACGAACAAAGAATCGTTGTCGTCGACTTGTTTCAGGCTGAAAAAGATCCTTCGGGGAAGCCTAAAACCTCCTTCAATTCTTTAGACGTGGCGGCATCCAGTAAGACGTTTATCTACCCGGCACGGATCATATCTCTCCAGTCGACCAACACCAAATTTGGCGTCACAGTCAAGTCGATCATTGCCCTCACGGAGTTTGGAACTTTGGTCGAGATTCCGAAATACCTCCTCAATAGCCGCCGGATCCAGGGGCGCCAAATGACATCCAACGATTATATGGACGATCACCGCATGCTTCCATATGAGCCAGTGATCCCACAAAACATTTTTAAAGTGCTCAATCACAAAAATCAATTACAAATATCGAGCAGAAATAACGCCATTTTGGTGCTGCCTACAGAACTAGAGTCGACCTCGGTGGTATGCTTTGTCAATGAATTTAACGAGTTCTGCACTGTCGTGCAGCCGTCTTCCTCCTATGACGTACTCAAAACCGACTTTGATAAAAAGAAGCTCATTTTAACCATTGCCTTTTTATTAGGCGCCTATGTTTTTTCAAAGCCTTTTGTTGAATCAAAGAAGCTCAACGCTAAGTGGATCGACTAGGTTTACATAGGTCGAGATGAAAGAATAAAATAATCGACGTATACAGCTGACAAAATTTACAATGTGGGGGAAATGGAATGAGATCAATGCATTGAGTAGCACACTATAAGTTTGATGCCAAGATTGGCCCTGAGGAGATCACGTAGTCTATGACTTCCTTATGCTGCTTATTCTCTGGGTTGAGTCCAAATAACTTCCAATTGATTTTCTCCTCTTGCTTTGATTCCGCCATTTTTTCGGTTTGAAAGACTTGCCAAAGCAGTTCGTAATGCAAGCTAGATACCAAGTAGTCTGCCATTTTGTCAACGATATAGAATGAGTTTTTCTTCGACTTCAACGCCAAAACCTTTGCTTTGTCGCAATTATCAAATTTGCGAAGGATAGAAAGAAACTTTTGATTTAAAGTTGCCCATTCGGTCTTATCGTTGTTTGAAAGAATTCTATATGACCTCAAAAACTGTGCTTTCACTTCCTGATAATGGTC
This sequence comes from Metschnikowia gelsemii, assembly GCA_030561745.1. Taxonomy (NCBI): domain Eukaryota; kingdom Fungi; phylum Ascomycota; class Pichiomycetes; order Serinales; family Metschnikowiaceae; genus Metschnikowia; species Metschnikowia gelsemii. Next base: position 30,750 of record JAKTYA010000187.1, read on the forward strand.
AACTGAAAGAAGAAAAGGACATGCGTGGATCTGTAACAAAGTCAACGAGACCAATTCAACGCTGAAACGGTAGTGGATTGGGATCAGAAAATAATTGCAACAGCTGCCAAATTGCTTTTCAAAGAAATCAAGTATGACCTTACAGCTCGAAAGAGTTCTGTAGATGACTGCTCGGTACTCACTAACGGTGATGTCGCTCTTGGAAAGATAGTATATGTATAGCTGCAACTTTGAGATTTCAAGCGATAGATAGATCAACTCATCTTTCATCAAAGGCGACGACTCTTTCTTATATCCGTCCAAGATTCGTTCGAACATGTTGAGATGGATAAGCTTGCTAACTTGGTTCAGGCTAGTTGCCGAGCTGTTGGTAGTCTCGTTCATCTTCAGCTGGACCAATGACACTTTGAGGAGCGAGTTTATAAAATTATCCTGCTGCGGAAAATTGCTCTGTTTGAAAATATCGAAGTTGGCCGCTCTGTCAATGATAAAGTCTTGATGGAACCCATTGTAATTAGAGGTAGAAAGCCCGAGGTAAACTAGCCAGTAGTTTGAATTGATGTTGACGTATTTGTAGATTCTCTCGCGAAATGTGTGATTGACCTCGGCCTTGCCATCCAATTGCATGTTGGTTTTCTTGCTGAACTCGTCAATGAACGTTAATTTATGAAGACCAAATTGAAGAGCCAAGCTTTTCATGAGCGAGATATATTTCACAGAAATGCAATCCTGAATCTGCAGCGCCTGATTATCGGGCAATGGCCACGTCGTAAGAACCAACAAAGCCACTAGGGAATAGAGAGAGCGTGGAGTATTGAACCAGCAATCCACCACCACCAAGTTTTGCACGTGAGAGGCCAATCTCAAGTATTCCTCAGATGTGCCCTCGGTCAATAAGGAAGTCACCAAGATTGTCCAAAACAACAAGTCACTTTCCTGGTGAATATCGTGGATTTTTTTCTGAAAGTAAGAGGTCGGGAGAATTGGAAGATAAGGCCAAAAGTTCTTCTCAAATGCCTTGAAAAGAGAAGCAGCTCTGTCACAAGTGACAGAAACGGGGTCCATCTTTTGGTTGGAATGGATCGTGAATGAATCTGAGAGAGATAACGTCGGAATCGGGTCAATATAAATCGGCTCACACGCTTCGTTAACAGGTCCTGGCAATTCCAAGACAGCTTGGATCTGAGAGGTCACTGGAGGCAGCGGAGGGACCGAGACTTGTTGGTTCTGGATGAGTTTTTGTATAAGACGAGACTTCTTGGAAATGACAGAGTCGAGTTTGCGGTGCAATTCTTGTACTTCATACACAATCTTCTCAGTTAAATCGTGCTCTCTCTTAGCAGGCTTGGTGACATCGAGCTTGCATGAGATATTCTTCTTGGAACAATAGGTGCACGGGAACGGGGTCGTCAACACGGCATCACACTTGGTCTTGTTGTGTCTGCAACGTATACACAGCTTGAGGACTTTCTCGCCCTTCACCAAAGACTTGGGAACAATGAGGCTCCGTCTTCGTTGCATAATGATGGAAACCATGAGAGACGAGATTTCAATTATGGGATCGTTGATGCTTTTTTGGTAAAGGATCCCAATGAAATGCCCAGTTCAAATCTAGGCTAATGCAAGATATAATTGTTGAGATAGGTAGAAGGCTCTCAATTCCAAGCAAAAAGATGGAGATGGCTTATGACGAGAATTAGTGGCAGACCGAAAGCAGCAAGCAGAACCCAAAGAACCTGAATCAAGAAATTTATAAAAGCCAAAGTTCAGAAACTCGGATCGAAGAATGTGTGACACGATGGATGAAAGGATCGATGAAATGTGGAACAAAAAGTGAAACTCTCTTGCACTCAGGTGACAATCCTATGATATATGATTCTCAGGTGCTCATGCATAGGCAGCGGTGTCAAACCAATGGTCTGCGTAATTGTGAGCGCAGCATTGGCCAGAAACTGAGCCGTGGGCCCCACCGAAACGGAACCCACCACCAAGCACATGCAGTATACAGGCATGGGTGCGAAAGCCCGCATATCGGCCTGTCAAACACACAGCTCGGTCCACGCGAGCGCCCCGCGATGAATAATTCTCTGCCGCTGATTGGCCCCATGCGCGCGCTGGCTGCTAATAGGGACGCCGGATCTCGGTGATGATGGCAAGCGAGTGTGTGCGATTCGCGCCCACCCAGGGCCGGTTCTGGAAAGAGAGGAACAAACTCAACAAATCTGGCTTCGTGAAGAGAGATCCGCAAGGAATCCAGAGAGCGAGAGCCGCGTGCCGGCCCCCCCAGCCAGTAATCCATGAACCTGAAAACCACTAATTGATTCACGAATTTATTAATCCACAAATCGACATTTCCACAAATCCACAAATCCACGAATTCACAAATCCACAAATCCACGAATTCACTAATCCACAAACCCACTAGTTCACAGACCCACTAATTCACAAACCCACTAATTCACAAACCCACTAATTCACTAATCCACAAACTCATAACGCTGCACTGAAGCTGGAGCTGTCTCACTGATGGATATAAAAAGGGGGAATTTTTGATGGTGTGTGTATTCGTGCGGCGCTCATTGGCTGGCTCCGACCGGGTGCCTCAGGTACATGCGACAATCGGGAATCGGCCCCGTTTCGTTCTGCCACTATGAAATTGCTAATAACCACCACGCCGTGACCACGAGGCCCGAGGCCCGGGTAATAAAAATTCCACTAAATGGTAGATCTCGTTTTCTTTTGATGATTCACTTCGTCATTTTTTATTGATCGTTCCGTTATTATCAAAAAAGTACCGAAACCGAATCGAGCAGTAGAAATGAGACTGGATACGTATGCCAATTCTCTCCTGTGTCGTGGAAAAATTAGGACTAATTATGGCTCCACCTCCATTTTCATTGCACTGAATTCACCTTCTGAAATATTCCTTTTATTTCCTCATCTTGCATAGGTTTGTGAGCCCAAAATCAGCAGACAGTAAATGTTCAAGCAATGCAGGTGCCCATTAATTTCACTCATTCTGAATTCAGTGAGCACGAAGCACCAGGACGCCGAAACGCCAGAAATACACCAACCCCAATAATGAATATGAATTGTGGACAGCCATCATTTTCTTGCAGATTATATCTGGGCCTCATCAATCGCTGTGGTTAAAATTTTAGCAGTTTCTCTCAATTCCGTAAATGGCCTTAATTTAAACCATCTGCGCGGCCCGACATCCGGTCCAATCCTGTGAAATTAATTTAGGTCAGCCATGCACCATAAAATTCCATAGAGAGTAAATGTTAAAGGCTGAATTTGACAATTACGCATTTTCCTTTAGCAATTTATACTTTCTCGTGCCTTTGCTCTTGCTGTACAACTCTCTCCAGATCATTGTTTCAGCCGGTGCCATAACCAATTCTCCATCGCGCATTCCTGTACGTTGGCTGAAGCCAGGCCAATCCAGTCCAGTTCATTCTAGTCCAGGCTGGTAAGTAATAGCCTAAACCAACACAGCTTATGTCCGCAGAAAGGTGCTCTGCTCTGACGAAAATCAAATAATATGGATCCAGGCAAGGCCGTTCATCTTTTCAACCTTGCGCATTATGCCCCATTCAGCCCATTTCTGAAGAAACATGCGATCGCACTGGACCAATATGCGTACGAAAATGGACTCAGTCTTCCTGCTGCCTATTCTCATTGTGAGCGATGTGGAATTTACCAGGTTGCCGGGTTGACCACTTCTTGCCGAATTGTGTATGTCAAGAAAAAAGCCCACAACCATCAAGCACGCAAATGCTCACGGCCCAGGAAACTCCACGTGACGTGTCTTGCGTGCCGTTTCGTGAAAGTTCACGACTCGCTAATCACGAAAAAGACCGTATTTTCGAGTGCATCTGATTCCTCCCCCGTTCAAGCCAGTAAACTGGGGAAAAAGAAGAAAAAGAGACGCTCGGAGCTTTCGTCTCTACTTGAGGAGAAGAAGAAAATGGCCAGTCACCAGCCTTCGACACTTTCGTTGATGGAGTTCATGCAGTAGGAATTTGCATTTACAGTAAAAGCGTACTGAAAGTTTTGCTTAATCTCTCCGAAGACGTCACACCCAAAACGTCCTTGTTTTCTCTCGCGGGCTCAGTATCTCGAATACATTGCCGGATCCATCTGCGTCTTCTGAAAACCTGACCGTCACAAGATTCCTCGGTATTCACATAATCATAGACCCATTTTTCCTCGGTATCGACATTGACCAAGTCCATTATGAAATTGGCATTAACCCAGTGGACCGGGTCGAGGTCGATCTGCCAATGTTTCTCAGCAAACCTCCAGTGTCGCGGCAGCTTGATCTCGGCAAGAGTCGCTTTACGGAAAATATGACTCACGCATTCCTCGTCCACAAAACTGGTAGTGGATTTATCGGCCACGCTTTCTGTGCTTGCGGGGCTCAGAACAGGCGCCAATTCAGGACTCTCGAGGCTCGTGCTGAGCTCATTTAAATGGCGTTTGGGGTGGTTGAGTGCAAAGAAATCAGACGTGAACCCTATAGGTTCCCAGATCTTGTGTGAATTCAATGACTGCAACTCAAATACTTCAACTTCACGCGCTACCTCTTCGGGCGCCTCGTCGTCAACAGCAACGGCCTTCATGAGCACATTTTCCACGCGGTCGGCCCTATCTCTACGTGCAACTCGGGCCTCTTCTGTGTCGAGTAAGTCCACCACTTTTCGCCGCATGAACGGGTGCGAAAGTGCAGCCGCCAGCCACACACAGCAAAGCAGGAAGGGTTGGAAGGGCACAAGGCGGAAAAATACCGGCACAATGTAGGGAAGAGCAATCATGTTGAACATAATGGAAGCGATTAAAAGGAGAAACACCACTGTGCTCAACTGTGGGTCCTCAAAGAGAAAATAGTGCTGGCCCCAGTCGACCAAGGCGTCGTATAAGCGAATGTACAATACCAAATGATTCTGCAAGTCGGTGAAGTTCATGATAAATTCACGAGAGAACTGTGAGATTTGCTTCGGCGGCTCGTATTTGCGCACAGGGGCACCCTCGTGAAGAAACGGGTTCTGGTGGATATACTGGTGGTCGACCACACATGGGTCGGGGGTGTATAGCTTCAAGTATCGGGGGAAGAGAAACTTGAAGAGGAGAACAAGGGCCGGAATCGTAGACACCAAGTACGGGCGTAGGATGAGTAAAGTTGCCAGCAAATACATCCCTAGTGTGTGCCAGGGATTGTACCAGCCAATCGAGTAGGCGATCTCGTCCACAAACTCAAACAAGGGCGTGGCCTTTTGGGCCATTTGCGTGGTATTGATGGACATAAGGTGGACCAGAAGGGGGGGCCTGGTTTTATGGACAACATTCCGAGGATCTCGTGTCAGAGCAGGAGTTACTTCTGTACTGAGCATCACACTAAGAACTTTCTCCATGATCCGGTCAGTCAATTGGTTCGATACTTTCTTTTGGTCATCCTCGAGGTACCAGAAGTCGGATACTTTGCCTGGCGCATCCTCTGCACTAACGGGCCTTTCATCGAATTGGTCAGTGATTCCTGAAGATTCGGTTTGCTCCGAAATTTCCTGTGGATCTATATCCTTCTCCATGGCCAGCTCCCTGGCTACTCGGTCCTCCAGACCTTGTGTTGAGCGGCGAGATTGGTCGCTGGACGAGCGGGTATGTTTCTTCTCTGGATGAAATCCTGTGTCTGAACCTTCCACAGCAATTATATTTTCAAGAAAACTCGATACCTGGTTCATGATTCGGGGGGTATCGAGCTCAATTGTTTGATATTTTATCAGCTTAATTTATCAATTTGGTTGTTTTCCTCAGATTCTTTAGCTTGGTAAAAAGCTTCTACCTGTTTCTCTTTTCTTGTTTCTGTTTTTGTTTCTGTATCGGTCTCTGTCTACAAGCCTAGTGTGGAATCTAGTATTCTGCCCTGCCTAAGCGCACGCAATCATCGATGCAAATGCGCGGCCCTATTTCTGGCCCTATTTCTGGCCCTATTTCTGGCTCCAACTTCAGGTGCCCGCGACAGTTGCTGCCACTCTAACATTATTAGCCCAGATTTCTTAATTAGAGTGATATTCGGGGAATATGGGGCTTTTATATCATTGAAGGTTTTTTTTGGCTTCGGTCTTGGTTTTGTTTTGCTAAGTACTGGTTAATAAAATCATTTTCATTCAGTCAATATTTTTAATTTCATTTTGTGCTTTTCAAAATTGTCTCAAAAACAGAGATCCAAGCTCAGAAGTGAAATAAATAGGCCAACCTCAAGTGAAAGGGACAATTGTTAATTTCCACTCAAAAGTTTTTAATATTTCTGAAGTGATATTCTTTGAAATAAAAGCTCTATAGTAAAAGCCCTTGATTAAAATCTTATTCAATTCCTCAAACGGTTGATTCCCTGCCTTTTCCTTTTTATCCGACATCTTTATCAGACCTCTTTATCAGACCTCTTTCTCAGAACAGTTTGCTTGCTTGCTATTTCCGCAGAAGAGAAGAAAAGGGGGCGAAGAGAGGCGAAGAATGAGACCCGGCCATAAGAAGCAAGTGAGAGGCTTCCAATAAAAACGAACATAATCATGAAGAATTGAACCTGAATGATACTCTTCATATTTTGACACGAAGTTGTAGGAATTGATTTAAGAATAATAGGGCCTATGAGGAAGTCAAGTCCAAGGACAGCCTCTTTTGAAGTAATGTCGCCCTAAAAGGGCAATTGAGGTTCTTCTATCACGAATGAATTCTATTAAAATACATCTCCTTTGACAATCGGGCTTCCAGATCCATTAAGACTATTCGTCGACTCTTTTAGATCTCTTAGGCGAACATCACCACAGTCCGGGCCGACGCATTTGTGGATCAAGTATATGAGGTTTATGAATTGAACCACCCCATGGCATAAGGCGACCTGGTGGTTGATGCCCCCACTCTCTTTTTACGTGACACGAATGTCGCCGTGGCCAGCGTTCTCTTTGTTATCCGAAGAGCTGTAAAAGTCGTCACAGTCAGTTGCAACGTCTACGTCACTTTCGTTTTTGATGCCTTCAGAAAAACTCAGACACGGCGACGGAAGCGACTTCTCTAATTTGATCTTTTTCTTCTGATTCCTTTTGAGCGAAGGCTTGCCCGTGCCCGTCTTGACATCTGCCAAGATTCTCTTCTTTGTGGGCGTGTTTGGTGGGGTGAGAACAGTTTTACTCACGTTCTTATGGTCATCCATTAACAGGGCCTCTCTCTTCATATACGGTATGCTCGAGTGTTCAAGTTTGACTCCATTGAAGCACTCGCTCTTGATAGATGCAAGTGTCTTATTCGAAGCTTGTTTCCCCAGTAGTTTCTTTGAATCAAGCTGTTCTTGGGTCAAAAATAGGTCGGGGATTTCTTTTCTGAGCGCACGCACAAAGTCGTCACAATCACATAACACCTCATAATCTACAAGACTGGCGAATTGCTTGGCCACTGGCGTCTTGTTGACAAAGATGACCTTTCCTCCTCTCTCACGCACATTTTTACACACGGAACGCACCAATTTCTTGACGCCATCGACTTTCAACGAGGTGCCCATGATCAAGACCAAGTCACACTTCATGCCCATATCGATATTGAGGCCTTTAGCCAAAATCTCCGATTGTGGGTGGTTTTCGCCGTAAAGCACGATGTCCGGACGCAAAATGCCAATGTTTCCCGTCATTCTTTTGCCCGCATAGAGCCGCTCCTGAAACTTCAGATGACAGTTTGCACATTCTGGATTCTCGCCTTCCTTGAGCATCATCTGGCTTTCGGCAGTCCACTCGTAATGCGTGAGACACTGTGTACAAGAGAGTTTATGTAGATTTCCATGTAACTGGACCACATCCAAATCCTTCCAGTTATCTCTGAAAGAACGGGCCAGGCCAAGCTGGATCTCGTTGAATTTCGAGGAGTCAATGCCGCAGTTGAGATTGAGGCTTTTTTCAAGACTATCTATATTCTGCGTGTAGCACCGCAAAAGCTTGTTCTTTTCCTTTAACGTCTTGATAAACTTATGGGTCTCGGTCGCTTTGGCCTGCAAAGAGTACTTATAGAGCCCCTCCATGAACGTACAGAAAATCAGGAGTGTTTCGTTGCTGCGGAAAAGCGAAATGTCAAATAAATCCTGGCCTTTGATGAAACTGGTGGGATACTTTGCCTTGACTATATTGTATAATCCGTCGTCAGACCGAAAATCAGGAATCCCAGCGTTACACGAGATCCCGGCGCCCGTCAACATCGTGGTTTTCTTCGCTTTGTGGATATATTTGGCCACCTCATGGAGCTTAATCGAATCTTCCGCCGATAGATGCTGTTTGTCGTCGATTAATATCGTCTTCATTATGGGTTAGGTAGATAAATTCTAGAATATGATAGGTCAAAATTTGTAAGGCTAGCTAAATAAACCAGATCAATTTAGAGATATTTGTCCGTTTCGTTCTTTCAGCGCTATTTTTGTATTCTAATTAGTTCGTGCAAGCGTTGTTTACCCTCAGTTTTGTGGTTGCTGATTTTATGCTGTGTTCCTTGCTTCCTCAACTGGAATGGTGTGGTAAGATGCCGAATAAATTGGGCCAGATAAATGGGGCCGAGAAAAAAAGGAATAGATATCGTAAGCAAAGGCTCGATCAAGCAAATTTCTTTGTTGCCCTTATTTGTGAAGAAACCTGCCAAAGAAAAGTGTCGAGACTGGTGTGTATCTTTTTTTCCTTCGGTATGGAATCAGGTCCTCGACCTCTTTTCTCTTTCCGTTTTTTTTTTTTCTCGACCTGTCCCCTTGTGCTGTTTACATACCTGCCTATTTGGTTAAATTGAGCTTCTATGTGGAGGACATCATAAATCCCCATTAGAGTTTTGTGCGGGACAGGGGGGACCGCCACATGAGTGAGCTCGCGCGGGATGTTAACGACACGAACACGGACACGGACACGGACACGGACACGGATGGTCACGTGTACGCCATTTAATTCATTTTCATCTTGAAGAATCCCCGCCAGCCCGCCAGCTCTGAAACTCTCGGCCCAAAAAGATGAAGCAGTGTCGAGTTAAAGTCGGGCTAGAGCAAATCCAATCGGCTTTCATCCCGGCAACCCCAGTTTTCACCTGTCCTCTCCTTACGGTACGTTACGTCGCGACTTGCGAATATCCTGCCAATTTCTGTCGATTCCTGCGTGTGCCAAAACTTGAAGGGGCCCCGGTTGGTATTTTTGCGACCGTGAATCGTGAATTTATTCAGGCAGCTGGCCAACCTCCTGCTTCGGGGTACACCACGAAATACCACGTAATACCACGTAATACCACGCAACACCACGCAAAACATCATGATAATGAACACGAAAACCGTAGGCACGAGCGTCCAGCTCAACACACAGAGTTGAACCAATGAACGCTTTAATTAAATCGCACAGAAGACACCAGTTCAGTAAAAAAATGGAATCCAAGCGTGACAGCATTTTTGAGATTTTCAAATTCCTTGACCGCTTTTCCTCCTAGCTCATAGGTAAGTTTGAGCGGCGTGTTCTGGTGTATTTCACATGATCGGGCTTATGCTTGTGTAGAATTGACAGCCAACTCCATGATGAGACGCGTGGCAAGATGCAAGAATGGGTATGCGGAAAAAGAGCTCATTTCATCCACATCCTGTCTTGCAGGAGGCTCGCCCGACGAGTTTTCCCAGCCGTCAAACTTGAAGTCAACGAGATAATTGTTGGGCTCTAGTTGAAACAACTGGATTCTCATTTTCATCAAGTCAGGGGGTACGCACTCCCCGTTCTTCGCACTCTCGTCCACCATGGATGGTCCGTACCTCCATCTGACTCTAATAGTCCATAACTCCTCCTCCGTGGGTTTCGACCATTCTGCGCCAAGGTTCTTTAACGCCCTGTAGATCTCACCCATCACATCCAAGGGATAAGATCTCGATCTTATACCAAAGTGCCACTTGGTCTTCAGTTTCTTGGACGACACGGGGTTGATTTTCGACTGCCCGGCTTCCGTTTGCTGCATCATGAACGCCCTGTGTATCGAAGGAAGAGACGATGGTAAGATGGCAATGGTGGAATTTGGCAATGTAGACAAGTCAGGCACCGTTGCCAAAGTTTGGTAGGTCAAAGATTGTTGCACGCCCGGGGCTTTGTGAGATGACGGCGCGTTATTTGCGTCATTACTACTCCAGGTAGGTGGTGGACTCAGCGATAAAAACGTCTCCATTTTCTCGGTTTTGTTCTTTTTGAGGTCCTTCACCAAGGAGTGGTTTTCCTTCATCAACAAGTACGCATCGATGATTTCGTTCGATTGCTGATGGGGGTTTTGTTGCTTGTTACACGAGTGAATCACGTTCAAGATCTCATCTCGATCGTATCCCATGGTCATGGTCAATGCACTGATGACATCCTCATCGACCTCGATTTTATTGTGGTTCGTCTTGGATAAGTCTGGCGGCAACAAGTACTCCTCGATGCCTTGCTTAAACCATTCATCCTCCAAAATCTCGTGGATAGTGATTCTGTTCAATGGATTCACCACGAGCATTCTGGTCAATAAACTCTTTGCGCCCTGTGACAAGTAGTTGGGTAAGGTGTACACACCATTACTGATTTTCTTGAACAAGGCAGGAATGAAGTCGTCATCAAATGGCAATCTACCACATAACATCACATACAAAATGACACCTGAGGACCAGACGTCTACTTCAGGACCAGCGTATAATTTCCCACTGATGACTTCCGGCGCCGCATAGTTGGGAGACCCACAGCTTGTTTTCAAGAAATTACCGTCGGTCATGATATTGGATAACCCAAAATCGGCAATCTTGACGTTCAAATGGTCGTCCAACAACAAGTTCTCTGGCTTCAAGTCCCTATGAACAATCTTGTGTCTGTGGCAATACTCGACGGCGGCAATGATTTGCTGGAAGAATCTTCTGGCCTCGTCCTCGGGCATTCTTCCCCTTTGCACAATGTAATCAAACAACTCCTTCCCTGCGTACTCGATCACCATGATGATCTCGTCTTTCGATTTGATCACATCGTAAAGTTTGATGATGTGAGGATGTCTCAATAACCTGAGGTATGAGATTTCTCTTTCGACCCGGCCTTGCATGTCTGATTTGGCCAACGTTTTCCGGTTGATGATTTTCAAAGCGACTTTCTGGCCCGTGGTCAAGTGCTGGGCCAACTTGACTTTTCCAAAAGACCCTTCGCCAAGTGTTTTCAAAACCTGGTACTTTCCGATCCTCACACCTGTGGGTTGCTTGCCATTGCTTGCCCCTTGCTGGTTTCCATGTTGTCCATGGTGCCCCGAATTATGATGATGATGGTGATGGTGTTCATGCAGACTCTGAGGTTCCGACATCTTTTTCCGATGCTCTAAATTACTATGTTTGTGTGTGTGTGTTCCAAAATTTCAGTGCTATCTATGGAGCCCGAAAGTTTGCTGGCGTGCCAGTTGTTGATTAATTTTCGACTGTGCACGCTTGGGTGAGGTGAGGGTGACGCACCCGTGGACATACATGCAGGACCAGACCCTAAGGGAGAGAGAGGGAGAAAAAAGAGAAGGCGGGGGAAAGCGACTTTGAAGTCGGGCAGACACAATTGGACGCAGCTTTAATTTTTTCTGTTATTGAAGTTGCTGTTTCCAAAGTCTTTGCCCCTTTTTTTCTCGAGAGATCATGAATTTTGCGTTACCATTTTTCTCATCTTTAATATCTTTTGGTTTAGTGTTCCTTTTTGTCTCAACCTGGTGGTGGAGATCATTGCTCTTCTATGCCGACCCTGTCATGTAACGTGCGTGGGCGTGGAGACCAGGCAAAAAAAAGAGCTTGCCCTTTCGACTTGATGTACCACATTTGAGTTGCCGGCCGCTTAGTAAATTGCCAAAGTATGTACACGGGATTAGGCAATTAATGCTGGCCTCAGGCTTTACATTTTTCAAAGAAGAGTGTCCTTGAAAAAGTCACCCATAATTTGAAGTAGCACGACCAAGCTGATTGCAAGCAGTTCTGAAAGCTTGTACCCAATTCTTCTGATTCCGCTAAGAGCTTCTCCGTTTCAGTCTCATTTGACTCTCGTTAAACTCTCGTCAACCTTTAACCTCTGTTATACTTTTTTCAACTCTTTGGATCTCTCGTTTAGCTCGCTTCCATCTCTCTTTACCTCTCATTTATCTCCTTGCTCTACTTTTGAGATAAGACCCCGAGAAGATTCGTTTCAACCGCCTCATTCAAAATTGGCTAGGAGACTGTAGTCGATGAGTCAAAATTTGCTGGATCTGTTTTTTTAAAGCCCCAAGGCCGAAGTCCTTTGAGAACAGATCCGGCAGCCGTGCTGCACCTGCAACCCGTGTTTCTTCGAAACAACTAAAAATTTAGCGTATCAGCGCCTCTACTGTGTCTTGGCAATACATCAATGAGTATCGCCCAGTAAATTCAACTTCTGTTGTAATTTGTCTTACGAGGCGGCTTCCCGACGCGATTACCCACAACTCGAGGCTTGGGTGGAGCAGACTCTTCTATACCGTTAGAGCTGTCCAGGTGTTTGTGGGACCTGTTTTTTCCAAACGAAGGTTTTGACCGGAGCAGATTCAAAATGAGGCTGGTCTCTTTGCGGGCCTGTTCGTCCTCATCAATCTTGGCTTTCCTTTCTTCGACCAATTGCTGAGGTACGCCATCCGAGGAGTTCTGGGCACTTAGAAGAAGTTGCCAAAGCTCAAGGCAAAACGCCCGGCTGTTTTCTGGACCCAAGAAATCATTCATCTGCTCGCGGATCGCTCGGATGTCTGGCTCATAATCCTCGGCACCCACCAAGAGCTCGTAGATAAACTCCACCGCAACATCGTCATCGGGAAGCTGCTCGTTGAGTGTATCAGTGATCCATCGTTTGATCACACCCATGTTGACTTTGGACACGTCTACAGGCGTATCAAGACTTTTTTGTTCCGCCTTTCTTTGTATCCTGCGAGCTCGAAGCTCCTCCTCTTCGCTCGCTTGATTTTTAGTTCTGTCCTCACTCATTTTTGTCAGTTGATCCGATCTTTTCTAAACTGGCCCTTTTCGTGATTTCTGGTTTCGGATTTCGGGTTTCCGGGTCCTAGTCTATGACTCTTTAACTGTATTTCAATGACAATTCCTGATCAATCAATCTTCATGTAATACTCATCCATACCTTGCCAAAGCATTCCTAGACCCCAGGGCGCGTCGCGCGCACGTTTCTATCGGTGCACCTCCTGAGGCCTGTCCCGGATATCATGCGTGCGGTGGTGGTTGTAGTTTCACATACATGTAGTTGTTTCTGCGTAATCTCATGCTCACGCCTTGCTTGAAAAAGCACACAGCGACCAACCCGCGCTTAGAAAGAAAAGTGGTAGGTATTTTTTCTGTTGAAACTACCTTGCTGAATTTTCTTAAGCACCACGAGCTTTTTTAATCATGCTTTGTCTGGCGTGGGTCCTGCACAGTCGGCATGTGGCACTGAAATGGCTGCAAATTCGAAACACATAAATGAACGGCCGTTCCAGACCAGAAAAGTTTATTTTTTCGGGTTCTCAAGCAAACAACATAGTTCAAAAGTGCAATTTGTCACCAGTATTTTCTGCAAGTTTCTGCCTTCAGCCTTTCAGCTTTTTCTGTTACCCCTCTCTGACTTCCGGACTATTTAAACCCACAAAAATCCCCTGGCCAGAATCGCTGTTTTTTCTAGAATAACACCATCAAGATAGTACACGAAGGCACGTTTGTGCAATAGCATCTCAGAAACTTTGATTGCGGATAGAGCGTACCTTAATTCAAGCCGTTATCTTTCCACTTTACATTTCATTTGCACACACAAATCTTCAGGTGACCGGTTATATTGTTGGGTTGCCATGCTGCTGATTCTTGAATCCAGCTTGATTGTTTTCAAAGTGCCTCCAGGCTCCAGATTGAAACACCCATGTACTCAAAACACACTAGACCAAATAGAAAGACTCACTGAATTGGCCGAATACACCCAAGGGATCGAAATCGTTTGCTCTCCTAACATCTGGGCGGAACAGGAAAAAACTCCATTGTGGAGTGCTTGCCCTAAAACAGAGAAGAATTTTGTTGAAGAGACCGAAGAAACCCCTTCAAATACCGATTCATTTCCGTCGTCGATGTCGTTGGCCTCCTCTAAATCCCAAGGGCTTTGGCCAGAGGATGGCGATTTCATTGATCTGCCTGAAACCGTGCCTGAGCACGAGCCTTTTAAGAGATCGTTTTCCTGTTCTGATGGAAATCGGTTCGACGTTTGTGGTGATGCGAGGTTTTTCGTCATTAAGTCGTACAGCAGTCTTGACGTACAGGCGTCGATGGAAAACGGGATTTGGGCGTCAACGGAGCTCGGAAACAAGCGTCTTGATAAGGCATTTCGGGAGACAAAAGGAGGCATCTACTTGTTCTTTTCCGTGAATAGCTCGGCTAAATTCTGCGGAGTGGCCAAAATGCTAGACGCCATTGATTTTACCCAGGCCAGTGATATCTGGGTGGAGTCTAGCCGCTGGAAAGGCATCTTTCCGGTGGAGTGGCTTATCGTCAAGGAGATTCCCAACAGATTGCTACGCCATTTACGTGTTCTTCTGAACGAAAACAAGCCCGTGGCTAATTCCAGAGATACGCAGGAGTTGCCGTTTGATATTGGGATTGCTATGATGGGAACTTTTGATACATATGCCGAGTAATTAAGAACTGCGCGACAAGGAGATCGTGCGACATTTGGTTGGTGTGTAACTAATTCTCAAAGAGGGCCCGGAATCATGTGATGTCGCGGTTTGGCCCGAAATCTCGACTGCAAGGAAGCGCCTCTGAATATCCAGTCATTAAAGGAATCCACGAAACCACAAAGAATCTTCATTCACAATCTTAATTTGACTCACCCATTCCAAGATAGTGCCGCCATTCCCCTAAATGTTCTCCGTGTCCACGCCTAGCAAAATCGGGCGCTCATGTCTTGCGTTGAGAGGAGCGCTGTCGAAGGCGAGCACGCCTGCTCAAAAAGCGAAAAGAGGAACCATCAAACCTGAAGACGTAGAATATGGAGCCATGTCCAAGGCGCAAAAGGCTTTCCTTGATCGTGTGATCAGAGTGGACCAAGCTGGAGAGTTAGGGGCAAACTATATTTACATGGGCCAGTATGGCGTGTTATCCACAAAGTATCCTCACTTGAAACCCATTTTGAAGCATATGTGGGAACAGGAGATCTACCATCATGACACATTCAACCGTCTCCAAACGGAGAGACGAGTGAGGCCATCTTTGCTCACCCCCTTATGGAAAATAGGGGCCATTGCCATGGGTGCAGGCACTGCTCTCATCGGAAAAGAAGCTGCAATGGCATGCACAGTTGCTGTTGAGACAGTCATTGGTGGCCATTATAACCAACAGCTCAGAGTACTTATGAACCAGTACAATATTGATGTATTTGACAAGGAAACTGGCGAGCTACTTCTGCCCGAGAAGCTTACTGAAGCAGCACGCACGTCTCCTGAGCTCTTGAAAATGAAGGATATGATCAGTACTTTCAGAGACGACGAGCTAGAGCACTTGGATACTGCCGTGGAGAATGATGCTGAAAAAGCCGTTCCTTACATTTTGCTCACTGAAACCATCAAATTGGTCTGCAGGGGTGCCATCTGGACGGCCGAAAGAGTCTAAAATAGCCTTTGGGTTAGTATTTGGAAGACGCAAGGCAGAGATGATGAAGGATACATATTGGGTGCCGTCAAACAAGGATTTGATGTATAAAGATGAATTATATAACCGAACGAGACTCGTGAGACCTGGTAGAGAAGATTTAGGATTGCATCGGCATCTGAAATATGCGTTAGTCATTTCTCGAATCAAAATAGCCCAGATCTGTCTCAATTTCCAAGGGTTTTATTCTGCTGCTATTAGAGTACGTGTCCCCGGAAAGTTTCAAGTTTAAAAAGGATCCTGAAAAGCATGTTGTGACTTGAAGCGAGCCATTATTGAGCACGGGCATACGGGTAGAGATATGAGTTCTCGGTCCACAGTGGATAAGCTCCCACATGCATTCTTTCGATTAACAAGGAGTGAACTTTGTGACCAAGGCAAGTCGTGAGCTACGTGTCAAGGACGAGGGTTGAGAAAGTGTGTGATAACTAAAAAAGAGGATCCCTAAAGCCCTTTTCTATCGATCTTATGAAGTCGTTATATCGCTACACATGCCTCGCTAGATGAGTTAGTCTTCGGCAAGTCTGGGCCAAAGCACATCCAAATGATGTTGATGTCAATTTGACTATTGAGCTCTTGAACACAGGTTCGACCGCAATGCTTGTTGTCAAAATACTTCTAGACTTAACCAGAGCTGACAGGGTTGAGGAGCGACCAAAAGACCAAAAGACCGAAAGACATATGACAAAACATCTGGGCGCGTCAAAAGAATAGAGGCATGACTTGTTTTGATTGAAAACCTTGGGAAAAATCATGGGAGGATGTCATGGAAAAATATCGTGGAAAGGTATTGGTATATGTATAGTTAGATCTTTCCCGGCTAGTTGAGTATGCTGGGACCCCTATAGGTTCGAGGGCCCGAAAGGCTACTGAATCTCCTAAAACCAGCGGGCCTTTCAGTGGTGACCTTGACACGAAAGTTGACGTGTTTCCCTCGTCTGCTTCCGTCCCCCCTTCCGGCAGGAAACCCCATGCCATTATAACCCTTCGAATAGATCTGGTCCAACACTAAATCCACTAGATCATCAAGAAGCATGTTGGGTTTCATACGGAGACGAACTTCAAAGGCTAGAGTCTTATTTTTTAGGCCGTGAAGAAAACTTCGTCTCAAAATGTGAGGATCAAGCAAGTCTCCACCCGCCCGATCAATCTTAATGAATTCCAGAACGTACTTTTTGACGGTGCCCCTTTGTTTCATACGACGCAACCGGCTCAAAAGTATTTCTACACTATATACATGGATATACTTCGACTTGAACCACAGAAGAAACGTGTCAAAATCAGTGACTAAGCCGCATCTCATCTTTTGAGATAACACATGGCGGGGCCCTTGCCCAAGTTTCGAGATGTAAAATTCAAGAATGTCGTCGTCATACAGAATATCCGATCTGGATTCCAAAGAATTTTCCATGGCCGCAAGCCACGTTCTGGCCTTCGATGGCCAATTGTCACGGTCCTCGATCTCAGCATTGAATTCGATGTCTTGATTGACAAAACGATTATGCAATATCGGGTCATGAGTACGAGGACTATCCGGGTAACTGACTGTGGAACCATTCATTTTCAGAGCAAAGAGATCCATGAAGTACTTGAAATTCACCTCTGTGAGTATATTAGCGATTGAATGGTGTTTAATAAATTTTTGGAAGTGAGATGAAAATGAAAATAGCGTTATGCTTTCTTAACTACTGGTGTACGGGTTCTTCTTTGGCGGGGGTGATTATCTGGAGAAAATGAACTTTGCTTACTCGTGTCATTTGAACAGCAAGCAATTAAGAAAAAGGGGCTAAGACTGGCGAATTTTGGGCCTCTACTGTTTTTCGTTCAGAATTCTGTCCAGTCCTGGGGCGGTCTTTTTCTATAGTCTCACGGTTCTTCGTCACCATCTAGTGGCTTCCTGCGATTTGATTTGTTCCTTCAGAAAGGTTATTCTAAGATCATAGTAGTCCTGTTACATATATAACGGCATCTAAAATCTTCTCCAAAAAAACTTGACAAATTTGAGTAGAAGTTGTGGAAGTTGGAATGGATGGACTGTGCTTATTACGTGGGTCACGTGATGGCATATTGGTCTGACGTCAGAGGTAAATTGGCTTCAAGTTAATACCGTGGAAAAATAATTCCAGAATGCAATATTTCTGTCTTTCGACAGACAAGGCTTAGATTTCGGGTCTCGGTACTGGAACTCGGCCGAATTTCGGGCATTCCGGAAAAAGCATTGCGAAGCCCATTCGGAATTTTAAACAATAGAAATGAGTACGTTTTACAGTGAATTTGATCCACAATTTTTCTGCTGCTTTGATAACAAACGAGATCGAGAAGATTTTGAAATAGTATCCTTAAGGATTTTGGAACAGCTCGGGATTCTCGAGTTTTTCTCTAAGTTCGCCGTACAACTCGACTGGCGTAGTCTTGAAATGGCAAATCCTCACCTGTTTTTCTCATAAAGAAGCTTCAATTAGTGCAGATCTCGCGGTTTCTGACCTAGACGGAATAAAAATATAGCGACAAATTTGGTAGAGTATCAGGGTGATTGATGTGGAATCTTTTTCGATGAGAAGAATTTCTTGGCTATTCTCAAATATATTGTTTTTTCGAAGTGAAATAGAGAATTTTGGTTCTTGCTTCATTAACTGATTGTTCTCGAAAATGCAAGACCATAATGAAAGCGGAAATATCGACCTTCACGTGTTCCTGATTTACCTCTGTAAAATGTCTAGCATTGACGAGCACAAGAATATTGGACGTAAAGAGGGAAACTAGGGGTATACAATTTGTACAGCCCTACAACGGAATTCTGAAACGAGAAAGTATATATGTTTCTGGTACCATTGTATCAAGTTCCAGTTTCTAAGAATACTTAGCTAATAGAGCCCCCGGGAATAACTTTCACTCTTATTGTTAGTCCACATTGCGAAACCTTTGAATCTCTCGAAAATGAAACTCAACCTTTCGGTTTTTATGGCCTTTATGTTGCTTTCCACAATGACAAATGCTTTAATTCCCAAAAGCAGTACGGGAAATATCCTGGTGACCCAACAAATAGCCAAATTCATGGCACAGAAGATTGTGGAGGGTTTTGCAGCAGAGGAAGAGATGCGTGAGAAGCAAGAACTAAGTTCAAAGATCGACGAAAATCCTCCGGATCCCAATGAAATGTTACAATGGGTATTCACATGCTTAAAGGGGTTTGTTGAAGGTATCGAGTTTGACGTTGCAGCGTTTGAACTCCACGCCGAGAGTTTAAATTTACAGATAGATGAAATTACGAAGCTTGTAGAAAGCATAGTTCCCTATGACAAGCTTCTTCTAGCCCTGGCTCTGTTTGCATCGAAAATATTTAACGCCATGCAAAACGCCGCTGTGCGTATACGTTACAACGATCAGCCGGGGACCCAATATAGTTTGGTGAGATATGCGATCCAGCTTAATATCAAACTACTTATGTTTTACAATAACGAGGGGGTTCCAAATCCTGGAATCTTTCATTATGCTGAAACAGTCTCGCTATTCACCGAAACAGTGAGGCATTGGAGAGAGATATTTCTGTATTTGAAGAACGTGCCTTTTGGTGTCAGCCAGGAATTTGAAGCCCAATGTTCTCAAGCAGAAAATACCTTGAAAGTCTTGGATCTTTATTTACAGAGTGAGATAAACCCACTTCTTGAGCCAGATTGGTCACTCTGGCCCGATAACTTTTCTCCACTGTTCGTTGATTTCAATGACCTCTGGCGCTCAGGCCTATTTGAGAAACACCCATATGATAGTCTAGTGTTTTGAAAGATTAGTTTCAGTGTAGTTCAATAAATGCCGAGAGTGATATGATACGATTAGAGCGTCTAAGCCAATTGAGGGCGAGTGTTTTGAAAATCAACATCACTTGGACCCTACCGAAATGTCATTCAAACACACATGAAACACATATCAGACTGGCTTATGTGACAGCACAGTTGAATATCGAAAGAACAAGATATAATAGGAGTCGGCAAATTGGAAACTCTAGAGCGGCTCTCTATAAAGGAAGGTCCAGCTTTGAGAGGTACTGAGCCAAACATGTGTTGACTGGCGTTACCGAAACGATTCAATAAATGGTTCGCAAGTTCCTGTAGTGGCTGAGTTATCTAGACAAGATTCCCGTTCCATACGGCAATGTCTTGTCCGGGCCATTTACGAAATTTTGAAGCAAGAGGAAAATTTGCGTGATTTTTTGAGTTGTTCCTAGTTGATTGTCAACTAATTTACCGCAACTTTTGCTTCGGTCATTTGCTCACTAGAGATGTGAAAACAAAACAATGCTCTTAGTATAGCCCATTGGGACAATAATGAGGTTGAAAAGGTGTGACCTGATGAATCGCATCATCAATGGCTCAAAATTGAAGCCAATTGCGAGATTCTCAAAGAACCCCCTATGGTAAAAAGAGAAGTACTTAAACTCTTACAGAAAATACCCAAACGAATTAACTTGGGGAATTTGTGGTCTCGATTCCAAAATGAAAGTTTCTTTGGTGGCTATAATCTTAGCCTTTCTATGCTTAAGAATTGCCGCCGCATCAGAGCAAAATATAATCAGATCGAAACTAAAAGCCCAGGGGGGACTGCTGGAGCCAAAGATGAAAGGATTGCATGATGACTTGTTTCTCAAAGAAGAGTTTCGGGATAAGATCAAATTTCACTTCTACTCTGAGATCCAACGAGCAGAAGATGGTTTGAAGCGATTCCTCAAGGTTTTGCGTTCGTTTGTGAAGGACCTTGAATTCAATGAAACGGAATTCAATATTCAAGCGACCACATTACGCAGTCAGCTTGAAGAGCTCATTCAGGTTATTGATACGGAAGTTCCATATTCTGAAAACCTTCACAGGCAGCTAATATTTGCTCGCTTGATGTTTGACGCCATGAATGATGCAACGGCACTCATTGAATACTATAATCATCCACGTACGCATCATAGTATGATTCGTCATTTGTGCCGAGTTAATATTTGTCTTCTCACATACTTTGATGCCTTTGGGATTTTGGAGTCAAGGATACCCAATTTGATCGAGACAATGTCTAAACTTGACATGACATTAACGTTATGGTGGGAGATCTTTGAGCTGTTTGATTGCGTGACTGGAGACGCTGCCAAAACATTTGAAACTCAGTTGAATGACGCCAAGAATACATTAGGCCTCTTGAGAAGTTTAGCCTCTTGACAAACCTTTACTTCCTCAAAAGACTGTGCCACTGTGGCCACTTTGTGGGGCAAGTTTGTTCCAGGGCCACATTATCTCTCCATTTCTGGGCTTTAGGGCCCACATGTAGAAACTCTTCTGGTTAGTCGTGTATACTTCTTCAAAATTTGGAGTCAATCTACTCATCCCAATACGTGAGGTCACCGAGTCTGTATCTTTGATACCTTATAATAAAATGTCAAGAACATGGCTGCAGATACCACTAATTTTGGTGGACGGAATAATTTGAAGTTAGCGAGCTCTATCTTTCTTGTGGTGTTCGTATTTTATCTATATCTGCCGTGTGTGTACAAATACGACCAAGTATGAGCTTTCAGAGGGTGACAGACCATAGTCGGTGTTGGTATTCTTCATGCACATATCTCGATAAACATCTTGGAAGAGTAACACATGACAGTGTTTGAAAAGTATGAAGGGGCACACGATATATGACGTAGTGAAATTACGGTAAAAAGAGTAATTCACTGACATGATCTCAAATAAAAAAGCTCTCTCGGTTTCATGGCTGAAATTCTTCCCTTTAATAATATTTACAGTGGATGGCGTGATGATATGACGTTGATGAATTGGCCTACAAACATCCAGCCCATGAAGTTGTATTTTCCAGTATGAAGGGAACATCTAACACCCGCAAACTATGATGATTTAATACAAGCATGGAAATGTTTCACGTGAGCAATTTTATTGGCAATTAGAATACTGCCAATCATTCCGCATAAGTGCTCTTCTAAGAGTTGATCCATGACGCTAATCATAATTGACTGTTCTGTGGCAAGCCATGATCTGAACTCATATCTTTTTGTACCTTGGAATTCCTCACCCGAATGCTAAAACACATAGAGAGCCTAGCCTTGGGTCTATATAGGATTGATTGAACCAACATCATGACCTCTCGATTATGATAACTAAGTCTGAGCAACGCAAAATCAAACTGAGGCTCATCTATTATGAGGATGAACTGCTGAAATTTGCTGAAAGAGAAAATATAAGTGACCTTGAAGTGATGCTAACAGTTTGCTTTTTACCATATAAGTACCTTGCGTTTGTCCGTGGACTTCATGTCGTAAGTGCTGAGCTTTTAGCTTCAAATGGCACAGTATTACTTACTTATGCTCGTCAAATTACGTCGAACTAAGAATCTTGTTGAAAAGAAGGCCATAGGAGTACATGCGTACGTATTGGAAGCAGTAACCCTCAAAAATTTTGGTTTCCCTATCCGATCGACTTATCTGTTGTGTGTGAAGTTATTAACTAAAACCCTAATATGGTGTTATGATGGCTTATAAAAGGACAAGCGACTATAGGATACTAATTATGAATCTTACCGAGAAGTAATCACTAAACGTCTCTGGTATTTCAGAACCAGTATCTGTGATTTGCTCTGTGGAGTCCTTTGGTCAGTTTACCTTCTGCAAAATGTGATGGACCAACTTAGCCTCGGACCGTACTATCTCACCACAACAGGTTATGACTCTGGTATACATAAGAAGAGGCGCAATTGTAGCATGTTGTATATACGATCTTAGGATCATCATGGTAAACCTCGATACTAAGCGCGAGAAGTTATCCGATAAGATTTGAATCTTTGGCATCTAAGAAGTAAGAGCTTGCTCGTACTAAACTCATCCAGTGAGACTGGTTCTCGAGCATTTTGAATGAAATCACCCTACAACACTTGAACTACTTTCACCCAGCACATTCTGATTGCAACTTACATATCAGATTGTCTATTTTATGGGCTGTGATTATTGTGATCTGCAAAATTCATGTTTTTCTAAAATCAGATTCTGGAAGGTTTCTCCCTTTTTCCTACGAAAGGTTTTTATAGTAAAGCTTTACACTGGGTACTACGTTTTTGAGTGAATGCAGACACATGAATTGAAACAAGATTCAAGAGAAAGCTAGCCTTGTATATCACACTCAGTAGCTTCCTGAGGCCATTTTTAGCACGCCTCCCGTGTGTAGTCATGTACGTCCTCTGCCAGAAGGTAGGAACTGTTATGTGCGTATCCTTAAAGAAATATCTCTCATATTCTTGAATCACGAACCTTTCACTTAATTAGCAATTCATGATCTAAAACGTCGAACCTTATTGTTTATTTATATCTTATAGTCCAAACCGTCGAGAAGGTATACAGACTGGAATCTATGAGTGCCTTTGTTGTCTGTCTGCAGATGCCAAATTCCTCAGGTAAGTGCACAGTTCAAGAAAGCTAAATTTAGATGGCTTTGCACTAGGCCACCTACTACAAGCCATGGGTAGAATTCTCGTGCAAAACAATAAAAAGAAGATTCCAATTTGTTCGTTCTTGTACTATTCATTTGCTTATCGACGAGAATTTGGGTGCACCAATCTTCCTTTCTCCTCCCTTTCCTTACAATAATGTCAGATCTTAATAAACCGAGCGATTACGAAAGTGATATACTGAGATTGATATTGATTGGGAACAGTATATAATGGTTTAAGATAAGCTAATTGAATGGCCTAGAAAAACTATCTAGGCCAAGCGGGCGGGGGTTTATATATCCCACCGCACTTAAGAGAGAGACACGTGGCAATCGCCTACCGGAGAGGAAGGGGATTCCCCGAGTGAATCCAAGTGGAAGATGAGAAATGGAATCTGTACGGTGATGGAAGTACAACGCGAAGCCTTGGGAGTTCAGGGAAGGCTCACGCGACCGTACTATACTTGTCTCTATGCGTTACCTGACCAATAACTTCATCCCCGTTCCTATGAAGGTGATGCCTTCATTGAATCATGAGTGTTCACACGTTTCTCAACACAGAAGACTCTATTTGTTTTTTTTTCGTCCGGCACCACAGTCCATTCTGAACGCATACATTCGCTTTCACTAAAATCGTCCTTCGCAAAGAGCGGAATTCTGCCGGAATCACCACATTACGCTGGAATAGAACATGCCAAGCCGAGTTTCGCCGCAGCCAGTAAGTCCGAGCCGCAAGCCCACGGAATCTTGGTCTTCCATAAACCGACAAATTTCGACAACGGAGAGGTCGCTTAGTGTTTATCGAAACCAGGTTCACTTCAGCTGTCCTTATAATTATCGATGAGGCCCTTGTTGATGAGTAATGGACTTATGCTTCGACGTGAAAAGCGATTCCAGGGACTTTTTCGAAAAACGACTTCAGAGACGTTTCCGAAAAAACAACTGTGTCGGGGACTTCTTCGAAAATACGACTTCAGGGACGTTTCCGAAAATACGACTATGTCGGGGGCAGTATGTCGCATGTGGAATTGGCAACATATTTCCGTGTGACTAGCACTGCCGACTAAGCCCCAGCAAACGATTTACAGAGGCAGTGCTTAACAATAGGCGACACTTCTGCTCATTGATGTGTAAAGCATTCCGGCTGTAGCCCAATCCTCATACTCTGAGAGACACCGGCCAATTTAAAGGCCCCGAGGAACGGATTTCCCTGTTTAGTCGACAGCTCATTCCTTTTCTCAGTATGAATCCCAAGTTCTATGTTTTTGCCTCTGGCGTCATTTCATTTATGGCCGTTAATGCGGCTGCAAATGGTAGTCAAGTGAACGGCACGTTAGCCGATGCATATGTGATCGGGGAGCAAAGGACCAAGGAAGAAGTGGCCAAAATACTCGCACTGAAGATTGAGGAAGAGTCAATTGCACAGCATTTAGCCGAAAAGGAGGCGCAATTGGAACATGAATTGGTCAATGTGATGATATTTGTCGAGGAGAACGAATCCATGATGACTGATCTGGAGGACGAAATCACAGAGAATACGGAGAACGACTGGACCAATGAAGATGTCTGGTCTGACCCATCGGTAATCCCGTTAATGAGCCAAATCCAGGAAGCAGAAGAGAAATTGGAATGGTTTCTCAAATGCTTGAGAGCATTTATACACGGCCTAGAGTTCGATATCACTGCATTCGAGATCCTGGTTGACACGTTAGACAGACAACTTACGGATATTGCGAACCATGTGGAATGGGGTCTCTCAGGCGATGAGCTCCTCATGGCCCAGGTCAGCTTTGCCCGAAAGATGTTCAATACCATGAAAGATGGCGCTTCAATCATCCGCTTCAACGATCTCGATGGTACTACCTACAGTGTCATTCGGTATGTTGTTCGACTCAATCTCTTGCTCTTGACCCTTTTTGACGACTACGGCGCCCCAAATGTGCATCTTCCGAAATTCGCCGAGACGGTCTCCAAATTATCCGAGACGTTAGACACCTTCAACGCCATTTTTAGTTTTATGAAAGACGTGCCGTTTGGCATCACGCAATTGTTTGAAAGTCAGATGGCGGAAGCAGGACTGTCGCTCAAAGTATTGGCCCTCGGCAGCTCAAATAAAGCCCTACGTAAAGCTCCAGTAGAGTGGCCAAACTTGCCTGGCAAAATATCGCCTCTTTTTGGGGCTCTTAACTCATTATGGCTATCAAGTGCCCAGCTAGCAAAGCACCCCCATAAGGTAAGGGAGTAGAAATAGTCCATTGGGTTAGTAGAATTTCTGCAGGCTGTCAAGAATATACCCATGGTTTTCTGTATGAGATTGTAGGACAAAGCGTGATACATCTTATAGTACACTACAGACACAGGGTGATGTCTGAGCCAACCCATGTGTTGGCAGCACAAGGGACAATGTACTCTGTGAGACTAAGCTCACCACCATAGTATCTGTGCCAACAGAAGAACCGGCTCAAGACCAACGAAAACTTACACTACTAAGACCAAGCCCAGAAACACAAATTATCCCTGTTAATTTACCAGCCAGCTACAACTCAACCACAAGTTTCTCTGCCGAGATCCCAGCGGCCTGGATCTCTAACGCCTTCTGAAAATCTTCGACACTGTGACCCACTACCTTAGGCGCTGGAGTAATTGTGATGCTTGATGATTCCAAAGCACGAGGAAGGAAGTTTCCAAATAAGTGACTAGCTATCTTTTGGATTTCCTCCGGGTAATTGTCGATGCCAAGATTGACCCAGCTTAGAGGCACCTCGGAGTGGAATCCTTCAGGCACTAAAGGTGCACTTACCATATGTTGCACGCCTTTGAGTGCCTTGGTGACCGTTGCAGCTTGTTTGAAAGAAATTCCTTTTGCAGCGGCCAAAAACGTGCCGGCAAAGTCCGTGGCCCCAAGTATAGAGATTGCGTCCTCCACAATTGAGACCTTATGGTAATTGAGAACTTCTGCGGCTCCCAAGCTCCGGACAAGCTCAATATTATTAGCAGAAGACGTAGCAACCACTTTATAACCGGCAGCCACCGCCATTTGAATTGCTTTCGCTCCAACATTCGAAGAACCGCCCCAAATCAACACGGTCTTGCCGTTGGATGGACGAGAGGGGACCTGGGGAAGGTCGAGGCCCAAATGATCCGTATGGAACAAGGCAATGGCCGCAGTGAATGCAGCTAATGGGAACGTGGAACCCTCATTGAAAGACACATTGTCCGGAAGTTTAGTGGCGGTCAAAGTTCTCACGGCCGCGTATTTCTGGAACCCGCCTTTGTCCTGGTTAGGCGCGAATACACTTTCCGTCAATGCCAAAACCCGATCGCCAACCTTGAATTCACCACCGGAGACCTGGCTTCCAGTAGATATAACTACACCTGCGGCGTCCAACCCCAAAATGACGGGGAATTTTTTCACGAGAAACCCAGATTGAGCAATAATGAGATCGATTGGGTTGATTGCAACGGCTCTATTCTCAATCACGATCTCATCTGACGCTGGGCTTGGAACTGAAAACAGTTCGGTGACAAGTGGTGCCTTTGCAGCTTTGAACCAAGCAACTGAATTAGTACCCTCCGACATTTTGTGCTTGGAGATGTTAGAATGTTTTTTTGGAGCTTGTGAACCTTAAAGATTGAGTGATTATATTCCGCTTTCAATGGAATCTTTGAAGGATCTGGTACATCCTTTTATGCTCGGCAAAGCGGTGGCAAAATCCGTAGAGGATACTTCAATCTTGCAATTCTGCAATTGCAATAAATGTCGCGCGCGACGGAACCGGAACACTTACCGGATTAGGCTATTTCCGTGAATCGCCAGCACAATTCTAGCCTTTTGCGAAGAAAAGAACCAACGGCTCTGGGCCACACTAGAAAGAATAATAATTCAGCGAATTATCGACATTGGTTTTTGGTTCAAATGCAGCACTTTTCTCGAAGCAGGAGCTTCTTGGTTTGGTGGTGACTCATTTTCTTCTAATTCGTAGAAGACTTGAACGGAACTTCTGTCCTGAGCTCCTGGTCTTGCATTTACACGCACAGATTACTAAAGCAAGCACATTCTAGACCGTCTCTCTAAATGAATTCTTACCCTATGATTGAAAAAGAAAATGCCTTCATACTTTCGAAAAGGTTCTAGTTCCTGAAAGATTTCTCCCCGTTTGCAACGTGATTGACTTCAAACAATTCTTATTCTGTAGGTAAACCTGTTGAGGCCGTATATCTGGACGAGTCACGTGCGCGGTTGGTGAATCCTGAGACACCAAGCGAGTAGTTAACCATTCGAGTATTAGTTCTGGAGCGTTTCATCTTTTTTTTTTTTCTCGAGAAAGACTAGCAGCGGCTCTTCAAAGAGAGGATATTTGAGTTGGTGGCTGTAAAAATTGAAAGTCATCACAAAGTTCTCCTCTCCCTTTTTCAACCAACCCTTGGGCAAAGTCGTAGTAATCCAAAGAAATGACTTTCTAACAAGACCATACAACACGCTTAGAGCTAGCCGCGTCGATATTGCTGAGAATCATACCGAGCGTCTCATCTCATGTGAATCAACACTCATCATCACAACATAAATCATGTATCGCAAAGCTCCTGGCCTGGGAATGAAGTACCTTAAGAAACATACGAATCTGTCTTCGAATGTTCGCAATGCCTCAATCCTCGAGAGATCTTTCCTGCATTTCTTTCAAAATAGCAGCACCTTTTCGTGCTCTCCCCTGACTTCAGATGAAGATACAGAGCGCAGCACTCCTAAATTTCATGCTTGATTTCAGAAAGCAGAGGAACGACTGAATGTTTGATGCACGGAATTTTTAAGCTTACTCCAAGTCCTATGGAGCGGCAAGATTTTTATGAGCTTGGTACTGGCAGGGGGATCTTTGCGCGGCTATTGTATCGCAAAACTTGACTAATGTACTCACCGCCCACAAAAGAGAAAAGGAAAAATAGGCCAAATCTAGAAAGTGGAAAAAACGAGAAGCCAGATGTTTTGTTCCATGAATTTCCTGACCAATTTCAACTGGAACTTATAGCATAATCAACTCCGACGACAGTTGGTTGCGACGTGCGCCACGGTGATTTGCAACCACGATATTCGGGCAGAACGGCATGGTGGAAACTGTGGAAAATCAAGACATAATAGGATGACATACCAGTCGACTCTCGATTAGGTAAGGTCTTTAAAGTTTTGCCGTCGTAATCAATAAAATACATATTTATCTTTTGAACAATCGCATTCAGCGGACTATAATCCGGTGTGGCCGCGCACCCCGTGCTAGACGTTAACTGTTTTATAGGTGAACTTATGCGCAGTACTTTAATCTGTTGAGAGAGATTCGCGTGATGCTTAGCCATGAACATATGCTTAGCAGGCGCGCCAAGATCTATCCACGGCGACATACGCTTGTGATCAAGTAAGAGGACTTTATCAATCAGAGTATCGAACGGAACGGCTTCGACGTCAGATTCATGGTCTGAGTCCACTTCACTATCATCATCATCACTAGAGGAAGAATTAGCTGTCCCAATGTCTTCTGAGGGAACAGCTGGTTCAGCCTCGTTAGTTGAATCAACAGCAAGTGCTTTTGTTGACTTCCTAGTCTTACGCTTCAGTGTGTTAATAGGAGCAATGGTGTCTTTGACACCAGTAGTAGAACTTGTATTAGTCATAATGTAAATAAAGCAGTAATTGAGATAAGTCTGTTAACTTGTTAGAATATAATTGAGTGAGGGGAAGATACCCAGAGCACCCAAGAACAATAAACATGAAACTGGGTGCAACTCAAAGAGGAAATATAAATCACTCACGTAAGAGTATGCACGAGAGCGCATATTGAGTCTCAATATAATCGATGAGCTCTAAAATTTGTATGGCTCACTGCAGATCATCTCTTGAGGTTTATGCCGACTTTGAAGTAGGCCATATTTGAAAGAAAGAAAGAGAGAAAGAAAGAAAGAAAGCGATTCACGTTATGTTCACATTTTATACAGCCACACACTGCGTGACCGTACCTTTGTGTCATACCTTTATATATAAGCGGTCGCCCCGCCAGGTCCAGGTATCTAACACTCACAGTCTCACAGTACTATGTAGCGAAAAAATATATCGTGCCAACACTGGCAGACTCTGATGTGCTCACGTGGTCATTGTGGTTTCGGACTTCTGGACACACATTTTAAATAGTGAAAATGATCAAGTCTCCTCGTTTATATTTAGTGTTGCATTGATTTTAAAAGAAGAATCAGGCCCTGTGTTTTTAGGCATTTATATTTGATGTCTATAGTGTTGAAAAAAGGACCTAACTGTGAGCCGTGATGATAATGCGGGTCTGAAGCCCCATCCACCCACATTCCTGAAAGTGCCACTACTCCGAAGCTTATAAGAGCCGGAGTTTACCCAAATTCTGAAACAGACGATTACTCTTAGTGAATTGATAAAAGGCCACGTCCTCCTTGAAGTCAGGACCAGCTCCCACACCCGTACATCCCATTTCACTTTCACAAACCCGTGCACCAGCGACAATCATAACATAAACAAACGCCATTCTGATCCATACATTTAAACCGGGCCAATTACTCAACGGCCCAGAGTGATAAATTATAGGGGGCTGAATCATTAGATTCATCAGCCATTTCTTTAAGTTAACAGACGCCGTACACTGGCAAATTTCCCAAGCTTGGCATATAAATGTCTCGGCATATTGTTAGCCGCTCAGGTGCAGCGTTCCTGGCGCATTCTACACGAAACCATCTCATCACGAATGACGAATTTCCCTTGCTCGATTTCAGGGAACTCTCACAATGTTTACAGGAGTGTGATTTTGATGCTAGTGAAGAACTCGTTTCCCGACCCCTGGGCTCGTACATCCGACAGTTATTTGAGCAAATCTTGGATACCTTTGTTGGGCTATCTCCCGATTATTGCATGTCCACTACGAAATCTTTGCTTAAACAGAGCTATCCGGGCTCTGCTATTTATACAGGCGATGAAGGTGGATTGAATGATGCAAATGGAAATGACAACGTAAACGAAGACGAGAGTGAATACGATGATACTGCAGATACTATGGGATTGATCGTGTTTTTCAGGGCGGTCAACATGTTTCTTGAGAGATGCGGGGTGCATGATTTTACTCTTATGGACTTGGTACGTCCTGACGCACTTCGTATGCAACGAATTTTGAGCGGCGTCATCAACTTTGCCCGGTTTAGAGAAGAGCATTTGCGTGAGTGCGAGCCTCTAGCTAAAGAATCCGAAGATGCCGTTTTAGAGGTGAGTACCATCGAAAACCAAAACGTGGACTTGGCAAACAGAATCGATAAGTTGAGCGAGAGACTACGAGAGGAACACGTGGCCGGTCAGGGCACTAGCAATCCTGGGTCTCTGCTGAAATCATCCCTTGCGCAACTACACAAGTATAATTCGAAGTTGGAGCAAGAACTTATCAAGCTTCAGAAATCTCAAGAAGCGTATAAAAAGGAGCATCTTAGTTATAAGGAAACCAAGGCTGCGCTCATTGAGAAACTTGAGGACCAGCATTACTTGCTCAATGAGTCTGAACGTGAACTCAAGAAAATCAAGGGGTACGCGTCCGCTGATCCTGTGATCATCAGACAAGTGGTTGCGGATTTGAAGCTGAATTCACAAAATGCAGAGGAAGAGCTTCGAGATCTCGAACTTGCTGTGCGAAATAAGACCCGTACTCACCAATCAGTCCAGATCGTCGAGGATGAGCTACGGAACCTTATCAAGATCGCTCAAGAAATGACCAATGATTTGAAAATGCTAGAGAACGCAAAGGAAAATTTTGCGCGTCAAAACGATGAGCTCAGCAGCAAGAACCAAACTTCTGAAGAGTTGATGGTGCATCTTGAAAGGGTCAAGCGACAGTTTCAAAAATCGGAGGAGAAGATCATAAAACTACGACAACAGGCTTTGGAGAGAGAGCAGAACGCCAATGCGAAGTTCTTGGCCCTTGAGCGGGAATATGATATAATGACTAAAGATCGAGATGCAAAGCAGGTGAAACTCGAAAATATCAGAAAGGATAATAATCGCATTGAAGCTGAAATGCAGAAGATGAAGCTCGATTTTGACCTCGAGTCTCGGAATACTGAATCTGCGGTGGCTAAACTTAACGCCCATGTTCGGCAGTACTTGGCGGAAATAAGTCAACATCTTTGATAATTCTCTCAGGCTGTCAAGATAAATTATGATGCACCATTAGAAAGCACTTGATAAAGGTCACGAGTGGTCGACGAAGTCGTCCAGAAACTTCTTCCCCAACGGTCAGACTTCGGGAGGTTTTTTCCTCTTTTCTTCTCTGAGGGTCTTGATCATATAATTCTAAGCAAGATCCTGAGTTATTTTATATACTTGAGTACAGATACATAGATTAAAACAGGCCCTTGACGCTGGGCTTATATATTAGTGAGCTCTTTATTAATCAATGGGCAAAGTCATTGTAGTATAATTAGTTTGATTTTCTGTCCCCATTGTCTTGCAGCATCTTTTCATTTGAACCAATTGCTTGTTCTTGGGCACGATCCTGGTCCGAGGATACTTTCTTATCGGAATGAGAAATCTGCTCACCTCTAGGGATCCGCTTGTTTGTTGATAACGACGCCGAGACAAACGCCAAGCACGCAAACGCCAAGTCTAAATAAAATACGTCTTTCAACGCCTTCATGAACGCATCTAGGACAATATCACGTGCATTGCTTGGAAGCAGCCATATCGCCTTAGGAGAAGAAAGCAAGGCTTTTGCTGGGATCGAGGCAAGCAGGGTGATTTCTGGATTAGCCTCGATTGCATGTGAAATATAGAGAGAACCTCTGTTGAGAAGCATTAGCTGGGAAGTCACCACACCAATCACGCCACCCATAGTTCTCATGAAATTGACGAAAACAGTGACCAAAATCATCGAGCCTGGAATGTGGCCTGGCGCCTGTAATTGCGCAGAGAGTAACGTGCTTTGGAACTGAAGTCCAACGGCAACACCCGTGGGAATGAGTAGTCCGATTCTGGTGGGGGTGCTTGTATCTCTTCCTAAGAGTAAAAGTATTCCAACACCGATAGGTGAGAGAATTCCTGAGATCATCATGGGGATCTTCACAAAATATGTAAACCGAATGAAAATACCATTGAACGCCGAGGCCACAGAAACACTAATAACCAAGGGTAATAAGTCGATACCTGACTGCCAAGCCGACGCGTTGAATATGACCTGGAAGTAAATGGCAAGATAGTTGACCAAACTCAAGAAGAAGGCGAAGTTGAAGAAAGCCATGAATCCCGACGCGAGGATTTGTGGCTTTGTGACAAACTCCTTTAAGATGAGCGGCTTTTTAGAAATGCAAAAGTTGTAGCAAACAAAGAGCACCAAGATGGAGCCTCCAATAGTAAATAGACAGATAATAGCTGCGGAGCGCCACAGGTATTCGTTCCCGCCGAATGTTATCGCAAGTAAAACCAACACTAACCCCGCAGAGATAAGGAGAGTTCCCAAGTAGTCAATTTTTGCCAATTTTGCCTTGATATGGCCCAGAGGACGAGGCGGGTGGAAGAATAATATCATGAGTGCCAAAGCAATGGCTCCTAGAGGAAGATTGATGTAAAAACACCATCGCCAAGTCACATGCGATGCAAACGCACCGCCAACAAAGGGGCCACTCACGGATGCGACGGAAAAAGTTATACCGATCAAAGACATTGATAACGCCCGTTTGTCTATGGGAACAGCTTCCGATAAAATCACCACCACCATTGCTTGGACGGCCCCTCCGCCAAGACCTTGGATTACTCTTCCGCCAATAAGCATATCGATGCTATTTGCTAGAGCACATATGAGAGACCCGATTTCAAAAATGACAATGCCTACGCACAAAGTGTACTTCCGTCCGAAAGCAATAGAGATCTTTCCATACAGTGGTGCCAAACATGCCACAGGAAGCATGAATGCCGAGGTCAACCAGCCGACCTTTGAGAACGAGCCGAATTCGTCACTGACGACGGTCAATATCGTGGACACAATGGTTTGATCAAGGGCCACTATGAACATCGAAATCACTACACTGATAAGAATGAGTGGCAAGCGAGCTCCGCGCACGTACTGGTCGGAGGCGGTAGTTCCGTCCCCAGCATCGCTCTGAATAAATTGCTTTGGTCCCGGAGTTTCTGAGGAGGCTTTTGCTAGTTGCTGGCCGTCAAAAGCTGCTGGCGACGGATCTAAAATTTCTTTAGAGCCAGAAGTATTCTCATCGGCTGACCGTGGAGATGAGGCCATGCCGGAGTTTCCTAGGAGCAAACAACGTTGAACGAAGCGATAAACAGATGTGAAACAAGTATGAAACTTTAGAGGTCAACTGTTGGCATAAACCAAAAATCTTCGCTTTGTAATTGCAGATTTCGCGTTGTTTGTGATTTTCGTCAGGCTCTTTCAGGCACTTTGAATCTTGTGATACAAGTTAGTATGAAGGCATGAGTCTGGGAGCATTGCGAATTTTGCAACTGGCTTGCATGGCCGTCCACGCACAATGAAAGTCTCAGGCAACTTTTCTCGAACAATAAGACTTTAGAACACCGAAAAAAAAGAGCACTCACTCTGTCACGTAATTCTGTCGTCGCTCGATACTTGTCATTTCTAAATGGGGAATCGTTTCTGCCCAATACCGGCCTGACACCAGGATGTACGGGTGTGTGCAGTCACAGAGGATATTTCAAAGCGGCACACAACAAGAGGAGCGTCAAAATGATACTCTTCAAGAATCTCAGTCTTTTTTCCATGTAGCTGAGTATAGTCTTGCAGCTATTAGGAAAACTTGCCTGCGTTATAAGCACATATCATTAGGATCACCAGCAGCAAAAACATGTGTTAGGTTTGATACTGTCTTTCGGTATGTGTTTCGCCGAGAGCAGAGACTCTTCGCGTTGAATAGCCAAAATATCCTTGCGGGAGGAGTTTTTGCTACCTTTAATTAAACGATTCACGGCAAATCAAACTTCGCCTATCGTGTCTGATTCGAACAATGGGGGCACCCCTCTTGCTGAAGTTACTCTAAGCAGCTTCCATATGCACTTTTGATCTTGACGATTATTTAGTCATGTCTCTCATTGTCACCTTCTCAAACATCTTAATCTTTGACGTGAACCTTCATATTCTCGAAATGAAGCACACAAAGCAAAGGACACGCGTGTTATCTGATACAAGTTTGCATCCGGACATTTTCATTAAGTTTGTCCTTCGCTTTCTGAGATTGAAGGCTTCGCGCCAAAGTTGGGCCTTTGAGTGTCTGAGTGCTTGATCTCTGCTAGCATTTCTCAGCAAAAGCAGTCGATCGGTTATAAGAAACAATGATGTAAATGGTAGGTCTCCAAATTGCGCTTGTCATCCATATTGCCAAGGAACTCTAAAAATAGTGCTCGGTGAACTCGGCTTGGCTTGAATTGTCATTTGTACAAGTGAGCCTTGCCAAGAATTTAGTCGCCAGCGGCTAGATGGGCCAAAATCTCAACCAATGAGTATTTAAGCACAGGAATCCCGTGAATAGAACCCTCAAAGTCTTTTGATCTCTTCTCCAAAAACTATATAATCATTCAATATCTGATTCTGGAAGCATGTAAAAAATCTGGACATCCCTGCCGAATATCTCCCTTTACATGCGACAACCAATCTAGAAGCCTCCACCAATAAATTCGAAGAAATCAAAGAGGCCAGAGCCAAAGCCTTTGCTTTTCGAATAAAAGAAAACAATCAAATATTTCAATTTTTAACTCCGAGTGGGGGCACTCGGGTTTAGAGCAGTACAATATAAAGTGAGGTGACTTCAAGAGTCACTGAGTGCCTATTCAAACCACAGAAGTTTAAGAATGTCGCCAGTCAATGAATCCGGTGTTCTGTTAACGAGACCAACAAGGAACTCTTGGCCGGCTATTTTCACCATTTACCATGAATTAGCACGAGCTACGCCATGCACAAAATACCTCGCCTAGGTTTCACCCCTGAAACACAAAGAAATCAGGTAGTTTGCTAAAATTTTCGCGAACTGTCCTGTAGCAAGCATGCATTTGCAGGCAATCGTGGGGAAAATTTCTGTTGGGATTTCCCAGATTTGAAAAGAAGCCGCTATGCATTGCGGGGTCAGCCGTAACCTGCAGAGAATGCGTGAAAAAGGTGATTTTGACGCACGCTGCCTGCTTGACAGCCACTTGCATGGCTGTCTAGTGCATAGGTAATCACAGACCGCGAGCATTGAGGAGATGGCGTTTCTTTGGCAGCGGGGTTTTTTCGAATATCCCCACGGATAATCAGATCTTGGTGCTTGTTAACTCGAGATATAAATATGACTGAATCTCCCGAGGTTTCTGACGCTATTTAACCATATTTGCACATTTACACAGTCCAACTTCCAAAACTACAACTATATTGCGAAAATGTCTCAGTCATTCACTTCTTCACTAAACTCCGAGTTGGTCAGGCATCACAATAAACACGCTGTGAAGCCTCCATCTTTGACCTCACGGGGCATAAAAAAATATTTTATTTCCCGGTTCACCACTCTTTTTGTCACAAAAGAAGAAAGATCCCAATACACGTGGGGTGAGATTCTCAACCCTTTTGGTGAGTTGAGACACATGACCCTTAGAAATTGGAACTATTTTCTTATGGGTTTTGCGGCATGGACTTGGGACTCCATTGATTATGTTGCCGTCAATATAAATGCAGGCAACTTGGCTAAATCACTCAATGTCAGTGTGAAGGATATAACCTGGGGCATAACCTTGGTATTAATGTTGAGATCCGTGGGCGCATTAATATTCGGCTACTTTGGGGATCGTTATGGAAGAAAATGGCCCTATATCATCAATTTGGCTATGTTGGTGGTTTTGCTTATTGGCACAGGATTCATCCAGACATACCAGCAGTTTTTGGCTGTTCGATCGCTTTTCGGGATCGCAATGGGTGGTGTATTTGGCTTCTCGCTAGCGACATCTTTGGATGATTCTCCTGTCGCTTGCAGAGGTGTTTTGTCTGGTATTTTTCAGCAGGGATATTCCTTCGGGTATATATTGGTTGTTCTCTTCAACAGAGCCATCACTTTTAACTCGCCTTACGAATGGAGAGCATTATTCTGGTTTGTTGCATGTCCTCCCGTTCTTTTGATTATTTGGAGGTTGTGTCTTCCAGAAACAGAAACGTACCGCCGACAAAGAGCTGATGCCAAGGCAAAGAGAGAGCGCAACTCTCACCTTAAGTGGCATGAAATCAGTCCTGAAACAAAACATGTTTTCCGCACTTACTGGCTCACTATGATCTACTGTGTCCTATTGATGGCAGGATTCACGTTCATGTCACACGGCTCGCAAGATTTATACCCCACACTTCTCACAAAGCAGCTTGAGTTCGGCGCTAACAGATCAACTGTCACAAACTGCGTGGCTTATTTGGGAGCTATCATCGGAGGGATTATTTGCGGACATTCCTCGACTTTCATTGGAAGAAGATTGACCGTCATTCTTGCGGTTCTTTTGGGCGGGGCCATGATCTACCCATGGGCATATTTGAGAAGTTCTGCAATCAACGCTGGCGCATTCTTCATGCAAGCAGCCGTGCAAGGCGCGTGGGGTGTGGTTCCCATCCACTTATCAGAGCTTTCACCCCCAGCACACAGAGCTTTGGTGGTCGGATTAACGTACCAAATGGGTAATTTGATCTCCTCGGCCTCCTCGACAATCGAGTCCACAATTGGCGAGAGGTTCCCTATCACCACTGCATCTGGAGAGCCGGGCTTTGATTACTCCAAGGTGATGAGCATTTTTATTGCGTGTGTCTTTGTGTATCTCTTGATAGTGACTCTTCTTGGACCAGAGAACAGGAATGCGGACTTTGATGTTGACAGAGATACGATCTACGAGGAAGATATTGGCGATGAGCCAGAGGAGGTTGAAGTCGAGTCCAAAAAAGCCGAGGAAGTATACTTGGAGCATACGTGAGATCTCTCGTTAATAATGAAAGAGACTTAGTAACACATTATGCAATGCCATTAATATAAGTTACGACAAATAGTGTTTAATTTGTAAGAGACATCTTACAAAAGAGTCCCATTTAGCCAGATGCCTGGTCGTATGCACACGCCTCAAAATGCCTGGATAGTCAAACTCCTTGAATCTGAGAGCAAATAGTGTCTATCTTGTGAGGAACGTCTTACAAAAGAGTCCCATTTAGCCAGATGCCTGGTCGTTTGCACACGCCTAAAAATGCCTGGATAGTCAAACTCTTTGAATCTGAGATTCGATTGCCAGGCTGACCAATGATTCCTACGAATTTTCTCCCGACTGCACGCGTATAATGATACTCGAAATGACGAATATGGGGTATTTATTCCCTTCAAATTCAACAAGTATGCAAATAGACATAAATGCAAAGTAAGATTTAAATTCTGTGGTCCATGAAATTCCAGAATCAGAAAAATATCACCTAGACACCAAACCATCCATAAATATCATCCAAATCAAACTCGTATCAGTTTTATAAGGCTTTTAACGAGTCTTGTGTTCGTTCGCGATAAAAACAGATTTCGCATGCCACGCAACAAAGATTTCTTCTGAACGTGATCCGGAAATGCTCACGGGATAAGTTATAGAGAGAAACTCTTTATAACCCCGTTTTATGCCTTGTATGTGTATAACTGTTGGCCGAGTAAATATTTACCACTAGAGCTGGGCTTTCTGTTACACTTCGATACCATTTTCAAGTACGATTGCCGCTTGATGGTGCGGCGGAATGCTTCGCGTGCTAAATGTAGGATATCCGGCATTGCATTGCATACGACGCGGACGCGAAATTGCGGGGTAGACGCGCATCGTGTTAACACGCTAAAAAGTTTGGGGAACCCCGAGACCACAGCCAGTGACCCCACCCAATCATGCCACTTTGGGGCCATATAAATAGATACAAATTCCCCGGATTCCCATAGCTTCAAGGCGGCATTAGATCTGGAATCTAGAATAAATCCTCAAAAGAAGCGACTTCAAAATGTCTCGCTCGTTCACATCCTCGGTGCACTCGGAGTTGGTCAGGGATCACAATAAAAATGCAGTGAGGCCACCATCATTATCTTCGCTGTCAATTAAGAAGTATCTCGTAACAAGATTCCCCTCGCTTTTTGTGTCGAAAGAAGAAAGAGCTCAATACACCTGGAACGAAATGCTCAACCCATTTGGGGAATTGTCTCACATGTCTTGGAAACATTGGAATTACTTCCTCATGGGTTTTGCTGCGTGGACTTGGGACTCGGTGGATTTCTTTGCGGTATCGTTGAACGCCAGCAGTATGGCCAAATCTTTTGATAAGAGTGTGAAGGACGTAACTTGGGGAATTACTTTAGTGTTGATGTTGAGATCAGTGGGGGCTTTTTTATTCGGATATTGGGGTGATAGGTATGGTAGAAAGTGGCCATATATCGTCAACTTGTCATTGTTGGTAGTGTTGCAAATCGGTACAGGTTTCGTGCAAACATATCAACAGTTCTTGGGAGTAAGAGCTATTTTTGGTGTTGCTATGGGTGGTGTTTACGGGTTTTCATTAGCAACCGCTTTGGATGATTCGCCTGTCGCTTGCAGGGGTGTTTTGTCGGGAATCTTTCAGGAAGGTTATGCTTTTGGATATCTCTTAGCGGTAATTTTCAACAGGGCCATAACAGACAACTCACCTCACGGATGGAGAGCCTTGTTCTGGTTTGCCGCTTGCCCACCGGTGCTTTTCATTATCTGGAGATTGTGTCTTCCCGAAACGGAAACTTACCGTCGCCAAAGAGCGGATGCTGAGGCCAAGAGAGAGCTCAACTCGCATCTCAAGTGGTATCAACTCAGTGATGATACCAAGAAAGTGTTCAAGACATACTGGCTCACTATGATCTACTGCGTGTTGTTGATGGCTGGATTCAATTTTATGTCCCACGGGTCTCAAGATTTATATCCAACGCTTCTTTCGAAGCAGCTTGAATTTGGCCACGACAGATCAACGGTTACCAATGCCGTTGCAAATTTGGGAGCTATCTTCGGAGGTACGGTTTGTGGACACGCGTCGACGTTTATCGGAAGGAGACTCACTGTGATGTGTGCTGTAATCTTGGGCGCAGCAATGATCTATCCGTGGGCATATTTGAGAAGCTCAGCCATCAATGCTGGAGCATTCTTTATGCAAGCTGGCGTCCAAGGTGC
>JAKTYA010000188.1:0-69539 GCA_030561745.1 Metschnikowia gelsemii
GCTGGTTACGGGTTTTCTATAGGTTTTATAGTTTTATTACGGGTGACTGGTCACTCGTAAGTCCTTTAATCAGATGTATCAGGCAAAAAAAAAAAAAAAAATGACTTCATGAAGATGACCTGTTCAAGGTTTTTTCTCATTAGTTTTATAGGGGAGGAGTTGGGGGGTTATACCCTTCAAACTCTCCTGAATGGCGCCGCGGTTAGACACTAGGCATGTCATTTGGGAGCTGGTTACGGGTTTTCTATAGGTTTTATAGTTTTATTACGGGTGACTGGTCACTCGTAAGTCCTCTAATCAGATGTATCAGGCAAAAAAAAGCCAATTAAAGCGAGCGTTGGAGTTTGCTAGGGTGCGGACGGGCTGATATAGCATAAGCAGCGGGTAGAGTAAGGAGGAGGAGCTAAGGCTTGGGAAAGTCGGAGCTCTTCATTGCTCAGTATTCTATCCAGACGCGTTGCAGGTTTTTTCTCTATAGTTTTATAGTTTTTGGTCACCTTTAGTGGTTTCCTGTAATATGATTTAAGACACTGGGTAACAGTAACTCGCGAGGTAAAGAAATAGCACCAAAAAGAAGCACAATTCACCCATAAATCCCTGGCTCGAACCCATTCAAACAAGCACTGCGGTTGGCGTCTTCAGGGTCGCTTTTGGTGAAGTTCGGCGTGAGGCATTCCGCGCCTAAAACGGTAGGAGCGTGGGAACCAAAGGCGTACTGCTAGGTTTTGTGTGGCTGTATATAGTTTCCGTCACTGGGCAGAGCCCGGGAGCATCCTTCAATACACATGATCTATCAAAAAAATTTGGTCACTTTTAGTGGCTTCCTCCAATATGATTTGTTTCTTTAAAAAAAAATGGCAAAAAATACAGGTGA
Source organism: Metschnikowia gelsemii (assembly GCA_030561745.1). Taxonomy (NCBI): domain Eukaryota; kingdom Fungi; phylum Ascomycota; class Pichiomycetes; order Serinales; family Metschnikowiaceae; genus Metschnikowia; species Metschnikowia gelsemii. Next base: position 875 of record JAKTYA010000188.1, read on the forward strand.
TTCTTTAGTTTAGTGATGGTTATGTAAAAAGCCCTTTCCATAGATTATAACTTAAAACAGAGATCCGCCAAAAACGGACACACGAAATTAGTTCCCGCCCTATCTCACTTTCACAGGAGCCTTATGACGAGCATTTATCCCTTCTTTCACAATAATGTTCGGCAAGTACACTCACACTCCGGAGAAGATGACCCTAAAATTAGACACATGGCTACAAGTTTTGACATGTCATTTCCAAAACTTTGGAGTAATTCCGTTTCCATATGACATCAAGAATTCCAGTACAAAAAGCTGATATAATTCATCGATCATTGGTGATAAAATTTTCCATTTAATCAATGATACTTTGTCCCTTGTACTATCTTCAATGTATGTCAGGCAAAGATCCCTCAGAATAAAATGTGTATAGCTGACTTCACGCCTCGAACAAAAGAAACTCATGTGGCAGAAAAAAAGGGGAGAGGCTAACCTCTTATAAGCTCTAAAATTGCCAAGGAAGGTTTTTTTGATATAATCATTTGATTCTGAATATCTTGTTACAATGTTTCAAACTCCTAGCTCAGATTCTTCTTACTCAACTTCTACCTTTACTTCTCCATATACTGGGCGCAATATTAGTTCTACAACAAATAGGCCCTTTCCAAGGCTATTCCCACCCCACAATTCTTCCCCTCCTCCTAATGATGACCTGCCCTCGGAAACAATGGCCAAGAAGGTCAAAGTTTCGCTGAAACCGCGGTTAAGGTTTCCTTATCAAATTCGAGCTATTGACGCGGCTCTTCAGCACAAAAATGTTTGCATAACGGGAGCTGCTCAAACGGGCAAAACATTTGCGTTGAAAAAAATCATCAAGAAATTGAGAGGAAACAAAATTGTTGTTACGGCGACTTCAGAAGTCGCTGCTTCCGAGATTGGAGGGGACTTAATATATTGTTTATTCGGTATGGATAAAGGAGAGATGAACCGCAGCAATATACTCCAAAGAATTCATGAAAACGATCATGTTCTCCAACGCTGGAAAGAAACCACAACAATTATTATTGATGAATTTTCTTATTTGGATTCAATGACTTTTTTCTTGATGAACCAAATTGGAAGATACTTTCGGGACTCAAGCAAGGCATTTGGAGGAATACAGATCATTGTCAGTGGAGACTTTCACCTGTTACAGTTATCAAGTCCTAGAGATTTTTTTAATTCCAATTTGTGGAGAGCAACTTTTGAAGATTCGAACATATTTCTCTTTGATGGGAAATATGAAGATATTGATGAGAGTTTGAATGATGCAGTCAGTCAGTTTCGTACTGGTAAAGAAGAATGCAGAATATTCTTTGAGTCTTTGCAAAGACAAACTTTTTCACAGTATGGTTTAGCGCCGGTCCAAGTGGTTCCAACCGAAAAAGAAGCTGAAGATATAAATACGGGTGAATTAAGAAGAAACAGAAATCCTCGTGTAACATTTCCTCAAACCGTCGACGTTCTTCTGAGGTTACTTCCGAGAGACCCGGGGAATATTTTGAGAAAAGATAAAGATTTGAAATTAAAGATTGGCTCTCAGGTAATGTATTTGAAACACGGCAAACGTTCGATTCCATATGGTACGCTCGGGATTGTGAAAGATTTCACCTACGATGATGGCGAGCTGATTCCTGTTGTTGCTTTTCCAAATAAAGCGATCAAAGTGAAACGCATGAAGTGGTCGAAGTATGTTATTGAGAAAGGCATCAGAGTTGTTAAAAAATGCACTGTCACACAGATTCCATTAGTTTTGGCCCTGGCAATAACTCCACATCATTTATCAACACTGGTAGACAAGTTTTCGATTGATTTTTCAAGATCATTCAAGCCGGGAGAAATCTATAGGGCGTTGTCAAGGGCAAAGCATCGCGATCAAATTCAGATTTTCAATGCCTCAGAAATTAACTTCAGCACGAATGAAGATACGACAAGATTTTATGATTACTCGAGACCAAACTCAGCTGATCTCTCGTACGAAGATATCTCACCGATACTTCCTTATCGAGAACCCACTACATCGTGATATCTCGTGGATTCAATGCCCTGTGTTTTCTTTCTAGTAATGCGACTACATCATATATAAAATTAAATATACAAACTCACAAAATATTATGAAAATTATTCGAGGGAACTGTGCAAGATACAATATTGTCCAGTAATCTGGGATAGCAGGTCTCCGAAACTCCATAGCGAACAAGAGGTGTCCTTGTCTTGCTGCGTTCTTCCAATTTATAAAAGATCATATCCGAACCGGTAAGACGAAGAATCCAAAGAGATGTTTATACGTATCGAGACTATTACACATTACAAAGACTAGTGTTATTTCCCTTTGTCTGAATTTAATTTCATTAAGTGGTTTGCTAAAAGCGTTTAGGTAGCCAGAGCTTTCTCCAAATTGCCTACCTTTAGGAGACGGTCGGTTACACATAATCTTGTTCTTCATAGTTACATACCATTAATTAGCTAAATCGAGCCCTCAACTCAAATATTGTTGGTCAAGCTGTGAGCAAATTTTCATCAGGTGCGCGAGGAGTTAATTACATGATCATAGGAGCGCCGGATACAAATTAGATCACTAAAGACGAAGACTATCTAGATGGAATAAAAAAAAGTTAGGGAGTGCAATACGAAAATTTGTGATATGGTAATCTGTGAGCCCCATTATCAAGTGTACCAGGCGGAAAAGAACAAGGAATCAATATTTTCTCCAGTGTTTGGTCAGTTTCGAGAATAGCCCCGTATCATTCCAAAAATGGCTGTGCTTATACGTGGAGTACCATTACCACATACTATTAAGATAAAAAGAGACCAACTTCAGCCCTAATTTCTCCGGCGAAACTGGCTGTTGAACTTATAACCTGGTGAGTTCAGGGTTTCAAGCTTCAACTAGACCATCGCTCAATACATGGATAGGCTTCCAGCCTTCAGTAGAGTGACGGGAAAATTGGCACTCTACAATTCGCATATACTATTCTCAAGTATAAAAGATCATCGCGCCTAGATAACAACACCAAAGATGTAAGTACCCGGTAGGGTTTTGGGATAAGTTTTGTATTTTGTGTTCGCATTTGCGCTTTTGGCGCGCTCGGCTACTTGCCTGATATGGCTGCGAAAAATTAAAAGCGTTTTCGATCTCTTACTTACTTGTCATGCTTTCGGGAGTAAAATTATATCGCCTTCTGATGTATTAAAATGGCTGAATATAGAGAGTTTAGTGACCAAATCTATAGCTCCAGAATTTCGCTGAATAACATCGCAGACATCAAAAAGGCCCGTTTTACCTCAATCGAAATAGTGAAATCTCTGCACAAAGACGCAATGGACGATAATGATCTGAGCTCCGAATTACCAGAAATAGAAGATGGCGATGCATCGAAGCTTACAGATTGTGCCGAAGACTCTGACGATTTGGCCGAAAGGTGCCGGAAAGACCTATTCCGGAACACCCTGTTCTGGATGAAGACAGAGTTATTGTTTCTTCATTTCGAGAACGACGATTCTTCCCATTCTGAGACTCTGTCTACGAGTTTTACTTTTGAAGGCAAACTGGACAGCTATTCTATTGAATCGGGCACCGGCTTGAGTGACGAGAACTCACACGAAATTGAGATCGTGAGGTCCAGGAACTTTCAGTCACTGCTTAAACTCTCCGAGAGACGCCCGTCAAAATGGAGGGTGTTTGTGGACTGTGAAGATATAATAAGTCATATTGACAACAATGACGATTACAGACACGTTGGTGAATACGACAAGAATGTTTTGAAGAAGATCGTAGATACGTTTCGCCGAATCTTTCGGCACCTACGAGACAATATGACAGTGCCCTGCGACGATAAAGTCAGAAATTTAGTAAGAGATATTTTAATGCTCAGGAGAACTGAAGGAGAATTAATCTCCATAGGATCAGGAGCCAGCAATGAAATCACAATCATCACTGAGAATGTCGAAGACAACGGAGAGAATGATGGCACTTACTGGCACGAAAGAGTACAGAGATGTTGCTCGTCACTCACAGAAATTTGCGTTAAGTTTGAGAAGATAACGGCCGACCTAGCACTTCTTGAGACGGGGTTTGCCGTCAGAATCGCAAAAATTGTGGACTGCATTGCGAAAGTCAGCACAGCAAGAGAGAGAGCTTTAGTGTCATACTATCTGTTTTGTGAGTTAAATGCTTCACAATTTAGGTTTGGCACAAAAGAAGTTCATGGTCGTACACACGTAGAAGATTATAAAAGGAAAACTCTCTGGCATTCTCAAGTTGATACTAAAGAATTCACAGAGATTTTGGCCATGAACCTTCGGGCCTTGGTGACATCCAGCGAATCCATAGCCGACATGATTAAGATGATCCATGAAAACCTCGCAAGTGTCTATCATACAATCACCATCAAATACCAGCTGCCAAAGGGCACGGCATTGCCGGACTTTCTAATCGAAAATTACGTACTCGAAAAGCACGACATTTATCAAGGAAGAATCAAACCTTCGGAAGAAATCCCAGACACAAAACATGAACATTCTCCCCATAAGGACAGTAAAAAGAAGGGAAAGAAAAGAAGAAACAAGAAGCAAAAGAAGTCCAGGGGGCGGAGGTGAGTACTCTTTCTGGTCAGCTCAATAGTTCAAGAGTGACCAATTGGCAACCTGATTGTAGGGTTTCTTAATAGTATCTAGAGTGGTAGTGTTCGCAATCATTGTCCGAGACAATTCAAAAGAAGAAAAGAACGACTTGATAAGTCAAATAGGTAAGTTTTGGCAGAAGTGAAGAGCTAGATGATTTGCAGTAGAGCAATTTTACCGGGGATGAACTCCGCGAGTTGCCGTGCACTAATGGAAAGAACACTTCGCAAAGGTGCCCAATTGAGTTGATGAAGACCGGCTATTGAAATAAGCTTTCTGCAAAAAAAATTCAACTTATCCATAACGCTTCAGTCGCTCATTGATTAAATTGTGGTTTGCGCTTATCGACGAAACAATATTGCAAATTTAGAAAGCGAAGTACCCCTTTCTTTGCACCCGGACCTGAAAAAGGTTGAGGGGCATGGATGGCATGAAAACGTGGTATGTATTCATACTATTTTCTATGTTTAGGGTTTGCTCTCATGAGGTGATCATAATCTAGAAACTTCAACACATAAGACTATGTTTCGAAGGGATGACAAGCTCCTTTGATTAGTGTCTGATCCTAGATGTATCTTTCACAATTCACGACTTCGACCATTAACAAGAACAATATTCTAGCCTCATTGATGCTGAGAAAAAGAGAAAAAGAAAAAGGTTTATTCTGGAGGTACAATTTTATATCGGGAGGATTACCCAAGGAGGAGATTTTTGTTCTTTAATTGAGCTTTATTAGGTGTCGCACTTTTAGCGGCGAGCGGCCATAGCCGCAATGGGTATGCATTTGAAAGATCTAGAAAAGAACAGGTCAATAAATAAATAGAAGTAATCGAAAATACAGACCAAGCGAGCTTTAAAATAACCAGTGAGATCACTAATACATCTTCAGCATTCGTATAGCCATACTAGGCTATTCTGACGAATCTTACTTGCATGGGTTCCTGTGAGAGAACGTGTATGAGCACGATCCATAATTGTATGATAATGATTGAAACACAGTCACAAGCATTCCTGGGTACTTTATGAAAAGCTTCATCAATCATTAAAAATCCTCAATTTCGATTAATGCTAATACTAGTCTACAATCATCAGCTTTAAAATAATTGCATCAAGTGTATTTAATTCCCAATTTTCACGCCAAACGGCCCACCTGCACATCACAACCAGTTGTGATTTCAGCATTGTCGCTTTTCTCACCCACCTAAAACTCTTCCGATCATACCCCTTCAACACACCATGTCTACCGAAAACCTTTTGCTAGACCCGCAATTAAAATGGTGGATGCTTCTTCCGATCTCCGCGGCTATGGTGTTGGTTGGGATTTTGCGTGCTAACATCACGTTTCTTCTTGCACTGAAGCAAAAGGAACTTTCGTACAGGGCTTCAAGAGAGCAGTATGTGCATTAACAATTGTGAGATTATCGTTCCAAAAACTTCTCAGACTACTAACACTTCAGGCACTTTCTTAGAAGGGCAATAGCATTCGAAAATAACGCTGGTATTCTCACTGCGCCAGAATTCGAAATGAGGCAACAATATCTCATTCAGAAACTCAGAAGCACAGAGTTTCTCGAGAAAACTGAGACCGATGAATCTCCAGTAAACCCGTTTACAGACTCTGCTACCAATGACGCAATGATGAATATGGCTAAGGGAAACATCATGAGCTACGTGCCGCAGACCTTGATTATGGCTTGGGTGAACTATTTTTTTGCCGGGTCTGTGGTGATGAAACTTCCATTCCCCCTTACAGATGGGTTCAAAAGCATGCTTCAAAATGGGGTTGACACGCCCAACTTGGACCCACGGTATGTCTCTGCAATCTCATGGTACTTTGTAAACCTATTTGGTCTTCGGCCTATCTACTCGCTTCTCATGGAGGACCCCGAAGCAGCTCGTGAACTCGTAACACAGCAGCAGCAACAACAAATAATCCCAAATCTCGGTGGTCCTGGAGGGCCCAAGCCAGGCAAAGTCTTCCATGCAGAAGCAGAAAGTATCCAGATCTTAGATCACGAATCCTCTTTAGGCGGAGTCACCCAGAGAATTTTGCGCAAGTATGGGTGTTGAGTTCAAAAAGATGTCGGCCGTATCACTATTTCTTGCGTATATGCTTACAGAAGAAGAGTCAGCTATTCATGTGTTTCTCAAGGTTAATGCAGCTCCCGTGCTTTGCTCCGACACAGAGGTTGTGGTCCTCAAAATCATTCTCGAAGCATTGAGCTTCACGAAGTTGTGGCAGCATGTTCGGCAACCGAATGGAAAACACATGTACCGAATGAAACATACTCTAGATCAAGTGTAGGGTATGTGGCGGACGGGCGACTATTCGGGCCACACTGGAAGGAAATGGATAGATCTTCCGTTAAATTTGACTCCATGTCATTTTTTCATAGCGTGAGGCTAAGCTGAGTAAAACTTCTGTGGATTGATAGAGCTGGACTTCATCATGTGCGATTGTGTTCCTTGACCCTTTTCATATCATCAAATTCCTGGTACAGTCAGAAGCCTTGCTGCAAGAACTCTCATAATATGAGGTAAGTATGCCTCTCTATGACCGCCAGCTTGCAACTCCTAATCCTGACCATCTCTCATTACCCATTATATTCAAGTTAAGTTATTATATTTCAATCAGAGCCATCTTCAATGTGACAGTCGAAATGGAATGTTTCTTTGACTCCGCATACAACCCTGAATTTCTATGTAAATGCCTATGTGAATTTTAACTTGAAATAGCTGAAATTTCAAACTACGTATAGGAGAGATCAGAAGGTAATCACGTGGCACAATCACAAAATTAGCTTCCCTTGGCTCGTAAATGTCCGGACCTGATCATTCAAATTGCGCAAGGCCCAGCTCTTTCAATTGCTCATAGCTCAATGTGATAACCTTAGCATTTGCTATTCAAAGATGCCTCGGTAGCAGTCTTATTTTTTTTTTCGTTAGTCATGTATTGGTACTATATAAAGGTACCCAATCGGGGGACGTATGTGGTTGGGAAGGGTGTGGCCCACAAACCCAACCATCGTTGATTTCATTTGGCTATGGATACACTAGCCAACTTTCAACAGCTGGCCTTTTATCTCAGAGTCTTAGCTAAGATAAACTCGACACTGCTTTGGGTACAGACGGGAAGACAAAGGTTCTCTTACTATATTTCTTAACAAGATTCCGAGGAAACCCCCAGCTTCAGAAGATAAAGAGTTCTGGTCGTCGCGATATGAACCACTTTCCAAATCGTTTAATAATGAATATCCAGATAAAGATGCCAGGATGTCCGCTTTCTGTCATCAATGCCAGCTACATGGCACTCTTTAATAAAGTCGAGCGTAGTTTTAACGAGCTGACACGTTTCAGAGAGTACAGCATACCACACACGTACTCGGCCACCGCGACGTATTTTTAACTAAAGTAAACTCTTAAGTCAATTCTCTATACCACAAATCTCGGAAGTGTATTGTAAAAGCTTTACAGAGAAAGGCCTATTGGCCATTGATGTAGGGGTCTCTTATTAGCTATGAGGTGGCCTAGTGCAGTGTTTTATGTATATTGAATACAAAAATTCGTCTTTCGCCAATGATGACACCTTCGTTTTTTTCTTAAAGAAACAAATCATATCTCAGGAAGCCAGTTAAAGTGACCAAAAACTATAAGACTATAGAGAGAGCCCTGCAACACGTCCGGATAGAAAACTGATTAATATGAATCCTGAAGAAAGTGCGGTGTTCCACTGAGCCGGAATATACTTACCAGTAATTTTGGGGTTTGAGGTTTTATTTAGATCATCTCACATTTCTTCCAGTGAAAAAATTGCATCATTTGATGCAAAATCAGGGTCCTCTTGAGTGAGGCAGCACTGACTTAACTAGATGAAAACAATGTTACTGAGCAAGTTGATATCCTAGAGCAACCGTCCAAAAATTTCCAGAATATATTCAGAAGAGAGACCCTACTGTATTATTTGTAACGACCAAAATTTTTGAACTGGTGGATTTTAGTCGCCGTGTCTCTAGAGTACTACATTGTAGCCTAGAGTTGCTTCGCAATGGCTGCAAAACTCATGGAACCCCGTCAAAAAAAATGGACGCGCGTTCATGCCCTGCCAAAGAAGTGGTGGATTAATAGTTCCCTTTCTCCTAAGTTCTTTGGAGCTTCATCCCTTTTGAACATATTCAAGAGAGTCACCGTTGAGACCTTCTACTTCTTTGTGGTATCTATAAAAGTTCCTTGGACAACTTTCAAATATGCATCAAATAGGCAAGCCCGCGGGACCAGACATTATTCTCTCCATCAAACACCCAAGCAATTAGAAACTGTGCCTGGGTGCCTGACGTATAATGCTCAAAGTAATTTCAAGAAAGAGCTTCAGCCTGATTATATCTTTATCAATAAATAACGAACGTGTCAGTAAAAACAATCAGGCACTTCAAAATTCGACCATGCGGCTTGCCTGCATGCAAGCACGCACACCACCTCAATGATCATCTCTCGTATCACCTTCTCATCTGTAGTCCATTAGTAATACGCCAAGCAGTAGAAAGAAACTGACACATCTCACACCAGGCTCAGTCACATTGAATCGGGCGCCAACAATACACACAGACAGTACAATCATATAGAAAATGGCCCCCGCGACAATCATCTGCATTGGGATGGCCGGATCCGGAAAATCCACATTCATGCAGAGACTCAACTCGCATCTTCACTCCAAGAGTACCCCTCCATACGCGATCAACCTTGATCCAGCAGTGTTGAAAGTGCCATTTGGCGCTAATATCGATATTAGGGACTCTGTCAAATACAAAAAGGTCATGGAGAAATATAATCTAGGACCGAATGGTGCCATCGTGACGTCATTGAACTTATTTTCCACCAAGATCGATCAGGTGATCAAACTTGTGGAGAAAAAGGCAGACAAGTACAAAAACGTGATCATAGATACGCCGGGGCAAATTGAATGTTTCGTGTGGCTGGCCTCAGGCGCCATCATCACCGAAGCATTTGCATCGACTTTTCCAACGGTGATTGCATATATCGTAGATACGCCGAGGACCGCATCGCCCACGACCTTTATTTCAAACATGTTATATGCGTGCTCGATCTTATACAAAACGAAGTTGCCCATGATAATTGTGTTCAACAAGACTGATGTCAAAAAGGCCGACTTTGCCAAGGAGTGGATGCAGGATTTCGAGCTGTTCCAGGAAGCATTAGCAAAAGACCACGACTTAAACGGCGATGACGGGTCTTCGTCCGGATATATGGGCAGCTTGGTTAATTCGATGTCGCTAATGCTCGAAGAGTTTTACTCGCAGCTCGACGTGGTTGGGTGTAGTGCGTATACGGGCGAAGGGTTTGACGATTTCATGGTTGCAGTGGACAAGAAGGTGGATGAGTACCATGAATTCTACTTGGCCGAACGTGACCGTATTCTCAAACAGAAGGAGGAGGACGAGAAGCAGCGGAAGACTGCTTCGCTCAACAAGTTGATGAAGGACTTGGATATAAAAAATAAGAATCCCGAGGATTCAGAAGTGCTTTCCGACTACGAAGATGTGGACGATGAGCACCAGGGTGAAGTCGAGAGAGATGAAGATGGTGAAGTGGAAAGAGAGTACACTTTCCCTGAAGACCGGTCTTCCGAGTTGGGGAAATCCGATGCTGATCTTCAGGCTCGTTACCAAGAGGCCTTTGAGTCATCAGCAAAGACGGCGTCGTCCAAAACTGCAGAGTCGATTGCAGAATATATCAAACGATAAAGTATATACTAGTGACGTAATGTTTTAGCTCAAAGCCATGTCGATGTCGTAAGGTGTCTTTGCGAATTCCTTCTTAAAAATAAGATGAGGCTTATGCGCGGCAAGATGAAGAATGGTCTTGCCAAACTCCGAGTTGCACCAAGCAAACCACGGCCGCGTGTAGTCGATTCCATTTCTCGAATTAACGTTGACACTCTCATGCATGAGTCCAAGTCCTGCTGTCGTATCCATTACGTACTTCAAACTGTCCATAATTTCCGCGTCGTCGTCGGTGGTCCGCATTCGCATCAATAATGACATCGGCCACGCATTGCGAATTCCTATATGTGGACCGCCGATCCCTTCAAAGAATGGACCCTTCAAGAAATATGGATTGCCCTCTTTAGAAAGAATCATCTTGCGAGTGTTCTGATACACTTCGTCATCACGATCCACGATGCCTATTTCAGGCAAGGATAAAAGCGATGGTATGTTCGCATCGTCCATAAAGACTGCTCCGCCATAACCGTCCACTTCATATGCATAGACATCACCCCATTTAGGATGCTTCACCACGCCAAACTCCTTTATTCCGTTCTCAATATCGTCAATGAACATTTGAGTAATCTCGGCGAACCTTCGTGTTTCGGCCGTGTGCTCAATCCTGTCGAACACGTTTTTGACAATGCCTTTCAATTCCGAGAGCATGTGCGCATTACCCGGTACAAATAGCTGTAATATTGTGGCATCATCTGAGGGCCTGAATGCTGAGCGAACCAAGCCGGTATTGAAGTTGACAGGGTTGCCCACACCACCTAAGGGTAAAGTCTCCGAGCCAATGTTTGTGTCTCTCTGAAATGAGTAGTAGGAAGGCAAGGCGTACCCGGTTTGAGGATCAAACAGCAGGCGTGATTCGCGCTGAAGCACGGCCAATACTTTCTCATACGCCTTCATCCACGCGGATGTGACCACGGAGAAATCATGCGAAGAGTTCTCAAGATACTCGTTGGTCAACATAAGAAAGGAGGCAAGCGAGTCGATCTCGTACTTGCACTCGAAAACACGGTGCCAATCTGGCTTGGGGAATACGTTGTCGATTGCTGAGTTACCTTTCTTGACTCCCGAGTTTGGCGGCGGGTGAAATGCGTTGCAATAAGGTGCCGTGATCACGTATTGAGCCTGAGTGCGTATTGCACCTCTTATCAAAGTCTTGAGTGCGTCGTCGTGCTTGACTAGAGGCTGAAACACCGATAGTTGGCGCGCAGAGTCTCTGAGCCATTCGGCATGGATGTCACCGGTAACCACGAACGTTTCGGGCAAATCAAGGCCCCGCGCAGACGTCAGCTGGTGCCACAAGATCGTCGTGTCCAAAGTATTGGGCAAGCAATTTTCCATCAACCGTGCAAGATCCGGGTCCTTCATCTTTGCCTTAAGGTCCGCCACCAATTTTTCAAGAGCGTTCGACCTGAAAGTGCGACACTTTGGTGGAGGTCTCATGTACGGATATCGATACGGACCCCTGGAAAACGGCTCGTGGCGTACTTTCGAGTAGTCGACGTAGTTAATGCATTTATGTGACGCGTCGAGTGACTCAAGAAATTCCGACGTAATGTCGTCTTGCCAATCGGCCTCATGAAGCGTGTTCAAACTCGGGTCTTTTCTTGATCCAGATTCATCATATATTTGCGTGGCCACGCCTTCTTCGGATACACCCGGCAGTGATCTGTTCCAGCGGTAGATCAAGAGAAATGTCGCGAAAAGTAGAAGAAGGCGTACGAGGCCCGTTCGAGCAAACGTGCTTTTTGAGAAACGTGGCATCTGGCAAAAGACGGAAAAATCGAAAGTCCCGAGACTCAATTAGGCGAACAAAGTGAATGGAATAAAGAAACAAGGCAATTTGATGAGAACGAAAGCAATGGGGAAGAAATCGGTGACTTTTGTTCCAGGCCATTTCTGCATAAGCGAATAGTGGGGTGGCTGGGCTGGGGGAAAACGCGCGCATCACATAATCTGCCGCAGCAGGTGAAACGTGTCTTCACCTTCACGAATAAACAATGAGAGACTATAACGGCCAAAACATGATTAACAAAGGGCCAAAGAGAAGGAGTAAAATCTTTCATGTGAGCGAAAAAGTGGGCCCGAATAGCGAGAAACTTTTTCTCAGACTCATGTGAGAATTCGCCTGTTCTTTCGGACATTTGGGGATGCTGAGGGTGGACATGTGTGCAACTTACACTGTGTATGCTGCACAGCGCACACTGTCACATGCCTCTCAGCAGTGACCTTCAATTCGCCCGCCTATTTTTCCGGATTTGCTTCTTTAAATACGTAGAACGCCGAATTGGACGCATTTTCCTCTACCTCCACTAAACCCCATTCGCCGACTCGCCCAAGCAAGAGCGGCACGTGGCTCAGCAGTGCCATTTTTTGGCGCTTGGCCCAATGTAAAAGCTGATCGTAAGTGGGAATTGGTGCCGATTCAGGATTGATTGTAGAGTCCGATTCCAAATCAAACTTTAGAGCTTCAGAACTAGAAATACGGGCAGCCACCACATCGAAGTGTTCTTGCTTTTGAAGAAGATCAAGTAAGTCCTGGTGGTCATCACGAAACACCGGTTCCTCAATAGTGAGCATATATAGGTCATTGTACTGGATATCGTACGGAAATATACCCAGGAGCTTGTGAATATCTTCCACATCACCTAGCGCCGCTTCGATGTTGCGGATCGGATACTCGGCCCTTATGTTCGATCTTTCAAGATTTTCTAGGGAAATTGCTACCCCATTGTGTTCGAGAACCTCCGGTCTTTGTAAGTGCCGAATATACGCGCACAACCGGTCGGGTCTCTGCTTCTCGTCTCCGTTAGCTGACTCTATTTTTGAGCTCATGGGTGTGTTTGTAACATTGGTTTCGCTGACCACTGCGAGCTTGAAGATATCTGTGGTCACAAGCTCGGTAAAGTGGTAATTACGTATACGTTTATTGATGTCTGGATCAGCCACGTATCTCTGACAAATGCGATCGAGTTGCGCATGGAAGTTTTCCACAGGCTGATTGATTCCACGAAGACTCATTTCAGTCATGAGCCGCTGTTTTTGACGAAGAAAAAAAATCACCGGGGTGTTGGCCAAAAGACGCTGGTACCATTCGAAGGATTTCCGTGTCACTAGGCTTGATACTTGGTCGAGCGGCGAGTAATAAGACGCAAGCAGCGTTAAGATTTGTGCCTGATAATCGGAAAAGTGCTTGGCGGTGCGGTTCCACTCACTGAATAGCGGCCGCATCTCATCATGATCAGAATTTTGCGGCTGATCTCTAGAAACCGAAAGATTTTTCTCGAGCTGGAGTGGCGCATCAAATATTCTGGCAACGATATCTCGGGTCACCGGTGGAAAGTCCAGAGAATTGAAAATTGGGACATTTTTGCCATCTGCAGACCCTGTACCTGTAAGTTTGCGTCGGCTGAACATCTCATAGTACGAGCCGGTCTTATCGACAAATTGGCTCACGAGCCGGTCGTCAAACGGTTTGTAAACATTCGCCGCAGCTTCGTATACTTTGAATATATGCTGGATGTCTTTCGGTATTCGCGCAAGCGTTCGCAGCGACATCTGATTTCTCTTGAGGGTTCGGTTTATGTAGTAGAAGTTAAAACTTTTGAAGCCAGACGTTTTCCAAGGTTCCGCGAGATGCGCGTTCAAGCGCGATGCTGCGATAAATGGATATTAACATAGATCAAGATAACATTTTCAGGCGTAGGGTCAAGCTTTTTGCATTTCTGATTTTTGATAGAAATATCTGAATGAGATTCCGTAGATTTAGAGGCGGCATTCTTCAAGTTAATCCCAGCCGAGCTCCTGAGATCTTTCATATCACATCCCAAGTTCACGAGTAAAAGGTACGGAGGACCTAGCGCATGGATCTGTTATTATGGGTGTATTAGCAGATACCCCGTGCGCTCCATGATCTTCAAATAAGCCATTCTGACTTGTGTGCTCGAAGATGATCTTCCATGGAATTAGAAATTTGGAATTATGCCTGTTTTCGAATTTTAAAATAAGTAAAACTTTTATTAAAGCTCATCAACTTTTCAAAAATCAAGGCAACTTGTCCGAGCGGTTAAGGAGAAAGATTAGAAATCTTTTGGGCTTTGCCCGCGCAGGTTCGAGTCCTGCAGTTGTCGTTATTTTTGTTTCCATTTTTTTTTTCTTAAACAGCTTAAATTCAAAATATCGATAAGCGCCTTTATCCATTAATAGGTGTCAAGATGCATGATTCAAAGAAATTCCCTGGTTTGTAGGCGCCGGCTTTTTCGTTGGAAACGCGCGTGTGAATGAACCTGCACCGCCTGCAAACTCTCATCTCGATTTCCAAGAGATGCATTGATATTGATCTTATTAGACGCTTATAGAATTCTAAGAATATGTCGGACGATGGAAGCGATTTCGAAACAAATATGTTTGAAGAGCCGGAGGATTTCCGCCCACCTCCTCCCGAGTCGCATTTTGTGGAGTACGAAAGGAAAGATCAGAAACAAGATCCGAGCAAGATCGAACTAAAATTAGTTGGGAAATCACCACTCTGGGGCCACCTATTATGGAATGCCGGAAAATATACCGCTGACTATCTCGATAAAAATGCTTCGGAACTCGTCACTGGAAAAAAGGTTTTGGAATTGGGTGCCGCCGCAGGCTTGCCTTCTCTTGTGTGTGGCATAAACGGTGCATCAAAGGTTCTTTGTACAGACTACCCAGATCCCGATTTGCTTTCTCATATCCAGTATAATGTGGATCATTGTAAAGGCATTCCAAGTAGTACTGAAGTGAAAGTCCGTGGGTTTATCTGGGGCCAGGATGAGAGGGCCTTGTGCTACGATGATCTCGAGGACTCTGCTTTGCCTGAAGCCATTGCCGAAGAAGCTAAATTCGACATGATAATTTTGTCTGACTTGGTTTTCAACCACACGGAGCACCGTAAATTGTTGGCCAACTGCAGAAATGCATTGAAAAAAGAAGGCACAGCATTGGTCGTGTTCAGCCCGCACCGTCCTTGGCTCTTAGAGGAAGACTTGAAATTTTTCACCACGTGTGAGGATTTCGAGTTCAAAGCCGACTTTGTGGAGCTTGTAAACTGGAAGCCCATGTTTGAGGAGGATGACGAAACTGTCGAAGTAAGATCCAGGGTCTACTGTTACAAATTGCTTCCTCAATGGGCGTAAGAAATCGGATCACGAACACTCAACCTAATTTCCATTCGATGTTTCACTTCTGATGATGATTTTACAATAGATCCCGCCATTGTGAAACAACACCCCTCAGCATGATATTTCTCAACTCCAACATTTAGAGAAGCCAAGCCCTTACTTTGAAGCGAGATAATTTAGTGTCCCAACATTTTGGGCTTGGTCACAGGATTGCAACGAAAGTGATATTCGATTACTCATGATGAGGCCACTCAGATTCTTTGTTTTCCGAGCAAAATATATGCCTCACTGTGTATTTACCCAGGACTGGAAGCATTTCAAAGAGTCAGATTCCATATTACCGTAATGTTAAACTTGTAAACACCTGAAACTTCAAGGCCCGACTTCAATAGAGCCTGAAACACTTCCCGGTGTCTAGTTAATGGAGCCACAATCTACAATAATATCGTGATCAATAATAAAGCAATGTTATATTTAAGTATACATCAATTCGCAAGGAAGTTTATTGGACATTGTCTGCTTAAGCAGCGTTGGAGTTGGCCTTTCTCTTACCGTTGACCAAGGTGACGTTGATAAATCTCTTGGTGTACAACAATCTCATGTAAGCTCTACCCTTTGGTTGCTTAGGCTTTTCTTGCTTGTCGACTTTAGGAGTTTGAGACTTAACCTTACCGGCACGAGCCAAGGAACCGTGAACCTTACCCTGAGAAAGTTAGTATAAATTCAAAATATAAGTCTATAGCATTCCTTTTAGAAAACTAAGGATATAGTGGCCAAAATCTCTCGGGTTTCTCTATCTTGTGAACAGATCTGCCAACAAACTTGAATGGGAAAAATTTTTCTAGTCGCCCCCGAAGCGCTTACCCCGATATCTTCAATATCAGACAAGTTCAGGGATGGACCAAAAACGGCTCTTTCGGGGAAGATTCTAGCAAATACACCTTAGCGGGCCTTCTCATGAAGCTAGAGGTTCCATGTTGCCACATACCATTTTTGTTAATTGATGATTTCTGAATTAAGAGTTGGAGGAATTCTTAGTGGCAATCAGCATCTAGCATAAAGCGCGGGTGAGGGAAAATTTGATGTCGTGCGCAAGAGAAAACCCGTGATGCGCATATCACGTGCACAGGGCACCAGCCCTATCACGAGCCGCACTCCACAAATTGGCAGTCTTGATAATGAGTGTTTATGAAATCTCAAAGTAGTTCAAGAGATTCTGATCTTTGTTTACAAAGCTAATAAGTGAAGTGTCATTTTTGATTGATACAAAAATGTTGTTCATCATTGACTTCAGCTAGTTCCAATCTGAGTCCTGGTTTTTTATTTCATTAAGTCTGTTCATGGAGTGGGCCCCTACAGCCTCGGCCCAAATATCCTAAGTTGTCGTAAGCTTCATTAACCACCAGTGGCCTATTTTTCTATAAACAACAGTCCTAAAGTCACTGAAACTAGCACAAAAACTGACACAACAAGGAACGATACCAGGAATTGAGATGCAGGATAAAACGACGAGAGCAACATCGACTGGACTCGAAAGTAACGTAGTAGCCCAATCACTAACGTGAGGATGCCCACAATCACGAAACTTGCGCCAAGAGGTTTCGCGTAGCGGGTCAAGTTCTCAGACTCGCTTTTGAGTTTGAGCAATTGGACGATTCCAATACCAATTGTCACTATGGACAAGGAAGTTCGAAGCCACGCTAAAAAAGTACGCTCGTTGGCCATCTATGTTCGTTAGTATATGTACATAATCTCAGAAGCCAAAGACATGTTGGCATCATTGCGTCAATTCTTGCATGGGTTTTATGGTGGTACACATACGTGGTCTCGTGCAACTGCTCCCTTATTTTCTAGGCTTAACGAAGAGAACTGGGCTAGAAGTCCACTTGGCTGGGTTGTCTGTTTCCCCATCTCCCCCATCAAAGGGGTCTCAGGTGTGTTTATCGATTGGTAGTTTTCTTGTGCCATCGAAAACTCTCTACCTTTATGGAGCTAGATTCATCATTCACTCAGCAATGCCTTTGTCTATCACTAGATTGTGATCTTTAGATGATATCGCGCAATTCATGGTGATCAACTGTGGCTCAGATTTCCAAACTGCCGCGTCCTCGAATTAGGCGCAGGATATAAAACTTCGGGACCTTGCAAATTACTGACTGTTAGGCTCCATTATAATTTTGCGTTCGATGTACTTGGGCACCTTAAAAAGGTGCTGCGCCTCAACCAAATTCTACGCTTGCTTCACGAAGCCTCTTCAATGACGTATTTCCGAGATTTTCTCCACGGCCCGATGTAAAACATTCTATGTCTGCCTTAAAGCCGAGCTTAAATCGAATCAAGAACAGACTTAGGCCAAACCTTCGGAATTTCTTTGCTCAAATGAAAGTCACTTTGAACTCTCCAAGAATCTCTTGTTGTCGCATTGTGCCTTGAACCTGGCATGTCGGATGCATATCAAGAAATACTTGGCAAGGCGCAGCCATGAAAAAAGAATTGGCTCAGCAGAAGTAGAAGACAATGAACTCAAAGTGTAAGAAGGTCTCTAGTATATGAAGCTGAAGACCGTGAAAAAAGCAAGTTACCTGTTAAATACCAAAATGATGGAGCCCGTAGAAGCGCAATTATAATTTAAGCCTCGTGTCGCGTCTACATGAACAGTAGGTGACGTGGGAATACGACGCGGTATTATGTGCCGAACGCTAATAATGGTTACGTCACAACACTTATGGTGTGTGTTTCTTGGCTATGACCTAAACTTGTTGGCCTCAACGGAAGTAACAACGATTAAATGTTATTCAAATATGTATTGATGTAATGTAACGCTCGTATTATGATAAAGACTGAAGACTAACGCCTGTAGTTGTGAATTGAAGATGAAGATACTGCACATCGTTTTGGTCTCCTACATTAGTCCCGAAATTTTATTTAGATCGAAAAGCATGAGGTCGATGTTCTTTCAGAAAAAGCAGCTCTTTTTTTGTGAGAAAAATTTTGAGTTCACAACATAAAGAGACCAAAGAATGCAGAAATAAGAGGCAAGAGGACTGTAACAATCTTGCTCGCGGAGTTGTCCGCTCCGGCGCCGTTTTTCACGGTGGACATAGAGTAGGTTCTAACTTTCCCGACTTCATTCGATACGCTTCCCAAACCCACCGAGCCAGATGAGGGTTCGGCGACAGTCACGTAGAAGCTAGTGAACTTTTGTGTGTAACGAGATTGAGTGGTTTGGGTGACTCCGTTTGAATCAGTTCCGGTAACCCACACAAGAGTCGATGGCTCAACTGTAGTTATTGATGATGACGATGAAGATGACAAGGATGCTGATGACGAGGATTTGGTGGCGGCGGTCACAATCGTGGCCCAAACGAAGATGAATATGTTGATGAAATGCATTATGGAGGTGTGGTTGGCCAATAGTGATCGGAAAGCGAAATCAGGTGCTTGAGATGAATGCACTTGGAACTGGCCTTGCTATGGCTTCAGAGATTATCCGAGTTCCTCTGTCGGTTCAGAAAACACAGGAAAAAACGAAGTTTTCGGAGGTCTGTCTCCTTCGACCCTTATGTTATTTTTTTGCTTGGGTTCGTCGATGCGCTCCTCCGAAGGGGGGTATCCCAATGCCATATAAGAGATGTGGTGTGCATCTTCTGCAACACATGTTGCAGCTCTGTACAAGCGAGCTTGTAATGTGCCGGACTATTTATTCAAGAATGCCGATTTCGCATGCACGGCCTTTGCTATTTCCGATCCTTGCATGCAGAAAAGATATGCGTGAGACAAAGCTAACACGACACAAAAGAAAGCCTGGTCTCATCAGAAGCTTGGCTTTGAAGCTTTGTACATCATTAAATCTTCATGAGAAGGTTGCATCTAGCCACCCGAGGCCTTTCTACGTGAAGCTTCCAAAGATTAAATGGTGGCTTAAGCTTCCTTTTTATGCGGAATGCATGTTCGGAATGAAAGCTCGAAATCGGATTCCTCGGAATTAGATTTCTGGGGACTAAAATCCTCGGATTTGGAATTCTTGCGTACACTATTTGCGAGTTCATTATCTAAGAATCCCGTTAAAAGACAGCACATCATTTCACGGGCCTGAGCAGTTTATTTCTACAAAGCTTATCTGGATTCTCCTCAACATGAAACGAAGACAAAGAGAAATGTTTTCCGAGGAATCGAATTCTTGAGCACTGCAAGATATTGTACTGCATTTATGATTTCTACGAAGTTCTCCCTAGCAACTGCGCAAGTGCTGATGTAACGCGCATGACAAGTGTACATGCCATCCGGCAACGACAAATCCATCAGAGGCCAAATTCCAAACAGACAGAAATTTCAGAGCCTCGCGAGACTTTGCTGAAGAGTTTGATTCTTTTCAATACACGAGCCAATCCAGAATGTCATTGAAACAAATCTTTTGGAGCAATCTTTCTCGATAGCAAGGTTATCGTGTTTCACAATTTTCTCGGCAGCAACATACGCGCTTTCACTTGCCTGCAGAACATGTACAATTTTTTCCAGCAGTCTTTTCTTTGAGCTTTTTCTTGAGCTTAGTTTCCAGAAACTACATGAGGCATGCATTTTATAGAGAAGACAGTCAATTAAAAAGAGATGGTGGTGAGTTTCTTTGAAACACTTAAGCAAACTTGTCGAATTACCTATCCAATTCTTTCGAGTCTAGAATCTCCATTTTCTCGCCTGCTTTCTTATCCGGTCGTAAATTCCGTAAATCCAGATCCCGTGACACCCCAGTACTTATCAGTACAATGGAGTGTGTATAGGAAGACAAGGAGGCACCTTGTGCTATGTATTCTATTATTAAATCTTTATCTCGTATCTGCTGTACTGATAAAATATTGGGCCCACAAGAAGGGTTTTTTTTCGTCTGGATCGTTTATTTACAGACATACTTACTTGATCACCAATTGCATAATTCACTGCACAAGTTGAGAACTCAAAAGGTGTAGCTCCAAGGTAGAAGAGCCAACTGTAGCGTTCACTTGAAGGAAACAGTCACTGTCAAACATTTCGTTATTTCATTCAGACATTTATTATGAAGACTCCCACGAATGAACTTATTCTCATGACATCGCTTCTTCGATTGATACATTTTGTAAACGCCTCATATCTTCACGAAGACACAACTCAGGTTTGACTTTCTGCCTTTCTTTCGAAAACTATCGTACCCAATGCGCACTCACATTTCGCTGAAGAATAATCCTAGATTATGAAGAAAGCTTTTGATTGCTAAATCTTTCAATACCATGTCTTTAGTGCAGCAGACCCGTAACCCCATGATTCAACTCCATTGCAAGAGGGCATGAGCCATGCCTCAAGCAGGCAAACATACACACTCCATTCAGCCATGGCCAGTCCAACAGAATTATGGTTAGCACGAAGCGACACTGCGGCATCCCAGATTAAGAGAGAACAAAGTACAAAGCGAGCAATGATCGGTGTAGAAGGGTTCAAACTAGCATATCCCATTCTCATTCAACACGAATACTCGGCACCGGCTGAAGTAAGTTTGAAGTAGTCAGTTAGTGGCAAAAGGCTACTTTCGGGGAGGATCTTCTAGAGATGTATTCTCCCAGAAAGTTGCGACGACTGGCTAATGATCCTCGTGTACGCCCTTAGAAAAGCCTTAGCCTTTGCGAAGGGGGTCAAAGCCTGAAACTTTCGTTCTCGTATAGAAGAATACCTGTCTCAACCTTGATTATGCAGAATCATATGGTACCTATAATCCTTAAAATGTTTTAGGCTCAAGGCACAGTGGAGCATGCTGTAATTGCTCCTATTTGTATTCCTTTCGGGTCAATCATATAAAGATAGTTAATAGAAGAGTTTTGACTCGCCTTCTTCTCCGCGCTCGAGAATCAAATCATATATCTCGTTTTACCAAAGATTTGTTGATGGGCAACGACAGAAGTAGTGAGAATCACAATTCTCAAAAAGCATCTTAAGTCCAACCAAAATCATATAAAGTAGTCGACGACAGGTTTCTTCATAGGAATTTGGTTCATGTCCTGATTCACCGCCTCGAATACCTTATACTCACGCAGCAAGTCATCACCAATAGTGAGAATTGACGCCACGTTGCCGCATCGATAGCAGTAGTTTGGCGCCGACCACACCGTGACCAAAGTTTGAGAAAACATTTCCTTGAATCCCTCCATTACGAGCTGGTGTGCACGAGCTATTAGCGAGATATCGTTCTTATAACAAAATCGACTCACCTCGTTCTCCCCGAATAAGTACCCTGCGCCCCTTGGCGAGATAGCCCAAGCCGAAACTTCCTCTGGGTCAGACCAAAGCAAGTCACACATGGGGCCCTCGTGAGGAACTTCTTGTTTACGATCCAACTTGCGGATCTCGTCAACAGTGGTCACGTCCGGAGATAGGCCTCCGTGCACGCAAAACACGCCGTCAGGCCCGCCAACGACGGCACCGAGTGAAATATAGTCGAAAACTTCGCAGCAGTATCGCCACACGTTGACGCTTCCATATTTGCGCAAACACTCATCATAGAACCCATAAACGGTAGTGATTTGCCGCGACTCGTGATTTCCGCGGATCAACGTGATGCGGTCGGGGTACCTTATCTTGAGTGTGAGAAGAAGAAGCAAGCTTTCTAGGGAGTAATAGCCGCGGTCAACAAAGTCTCCTAGAAACAAGTATTGTGTCCCGGGACACTCGCCGCCCGTCTTGAAGAGCGTGATCATGTCATGTAACTGTCCATGAATATCGCCGCAGATCGTCACCGGTGTAAACACCTGCTGAATGTTGGCTTCTTCGACTATGATTTCAATCACCTTACTGCAGATCTCCTGCACATCTGCCTCCGGGATAAAGCGGCAGCTTTTGATATCTTCTAGTGCTCTATTGTTAGTATTTCTGGCTGGTATGATTATTTAAGGAAAATTTCGCTCAAATATTAGGCGCTATCGGTTGTTTATGAACATACTTGTCGAGGTCTAGCATTGCCGATTATTATGCCGAGAGTTTTCCTCTAAAGATCTTTTGAGCAGGCCTGAATGAACCACGAAGTGCAGATCTTGATTCTATATTTTTCTGCTTGTTTGTGAAAAAGTTCTCTAGCGTATGGTTTATCTTCTTTCCTAAGTTTCACGGAGGTTTGTTCTGAGACACGAAAATCTACTGGGGCGACGCGCGTCGTACTACGCGCCACGGAGAAGGGTTCTGATGGCAATAAACTCGCCAAATTCTAAGGACTTCAGGCCCTGAAAGAATCTATGAAAAAGAAATCAACTTTCCATTAGTTTCAAGACAATGGAAAATCCCTTTTATACGAGAGCTTTTTCTGCGGTATACATCAGATAATATTACTTCAACTAAAAAACGAGCGCTTTCTCTGCAAGAATAATTTCACCTCGACTGTTACGCCGACCTCGCGCTCTCTATCTCTGGGCTGTCAAAGGGCAAGACCAGGGTCCGGCTGTCTCATAGCCCGCTGGGTTTTTCCCGATCACAGCAACAATTACAGCAGTAAGTGTAGTTTATTTTCTTTTCAAGCTCAAGTTGAGCCTTGATACAAACACGTTAGGTCAAGACTTTCACTTCTGAGGTTGAACCCGCTTATTGTCGGTCATTCTGCGTTTTTTGTCGGGAAATTGGAAGCGACAGTTCAAGGTTCAATGAGACCCAGTATAAAAGTCTTGCTGAAAAGAGAGCGGCCAGTATCACTGATAAGATAAGGCGCGTCAAATGGAAAGGCTATCTTGCACCTCCCAATCAAAATTAATGAGGCCCTTTTCCCACGTTCGAGGTCTACAAACAGGTTCTTATTTATCTTGGTCTCAGATACACGGATATAAGTCTTTTAAATAATTACTTTGAAAAAATAAAAGTAAAAATCATAGTTTAGGAGTGTTGTGGTTTCTGCTATCAGACACATTTTTCTCCAGTGAATGCTGCTGCTAACTGGAGACACGTTGGGAAGCATCAGAAAAAAGTTTCTCAGCTGACAAATTAACAAACGCATGTTGACTTATTGAAAAAGAAAAAAGAATACATTCCTTCACGAATAATCTTCATCAAAAAATCAAGTTGTGGTGACATCAGAGCTACCCCTTCAGGAACAATGGAAATGCGTGATTAATCATTCCGACACATTGCAGTTATCTGTGGTGTTGACGCAGATAAAACCCAGTCATGAGGACCGAGAACGATGTTGAGTTAAAAAAAGCTATATCGCATGTAAAGCAAATGTTGAATCATGGCTTGTTAGAACAGAACCGAACAATAGAACCAGCATCAAATATATGCGTGCCATAAGTCTGACTTGCATATTTGTGCAAGCAACTGCCTCTCATAAGCAAGTGATCGGTTTTGATTGATTAAGGTTCGGGTGTGCGCCCAGAAGAACAATATTTTATATTTTATTTTAGATCTTTATGAGTACAGCAAGAACGCAACCATATCGAACAGCTCATATATCGAAATCATGAAAAATAGAAGACAAATCGTCCTTGAGTAGGCGCTGCAAGAAATCAAATGTTCATAACAGTTTTATGTAAAAACGACCATCTTTTGATTGAACAAAAATCTCATACTTTTCTGGGTTTTAACCGTTCAGAATTTAACTGTAATATGGTGAAAGAAAATCACCTGTCTATTTCTTTAATGATGTCTATAATATGTTTCAGAGAATAGACCATACGAATTACTAGAGCATGCAAAAGCCCTCGTGGTTCGTAAAGTTACCTGAGAAACAACAATCCAAAGGTGATCACTGCAAGCAATAATAGTTGTGCTGAGATGTATCGCAGTCTAAAAGAGATCAGCGGAAATCTTATAATATGTCAAAAACAGGCAACAAACTCCACGAATTTGTTTAGGCATTTTCATGCAAGATTATACACCGCGTCGAGAAAGTGATCAAAAATTGTAAGATAAGTTCAATAACCAAAAAGGAAAACAGGCAAGGCCCACTGATCATTTTTTTTCGCAGCTAGATCTGCTACTTCCATAAGACACTCGTCCAGTCCGATAATATACAACAATGCAAAATTAATGCTGCGGAAACTGACAGATTTGAGACCAAGGCTGTGAATAGCCAGAGCTCAGCTGTCTTTCTCAGAAATTTTTTATTTCAATTCATACCACAATGACATGTTCGGCAAATACTTACTAAGTCAATATCATGCTTGCCAGAAAAGGTCTGAATTATGGGCATTGACATGATGCTCAGAACATCAGAGTGAACCGAGCTTCAACGAAGAGTCATCAGTAGTGCCATGACGTAAAAGTATGGAGGGAAGATATTTATTTGGGCCCGATACCTCTGTTCAATGGGTCGTTAGCAGGTGACACTTCTTTGCCTTCTTTCGTGGTCTTGGCCAATTTTGAAGCGAGTGTCATCATCCACCTTTTCAAAGCGTGGGTGCATGTGTCCCTTCCAGAATTAGAGAAAAGGCCCTTGTAATATAATGCAGCCGACCTACTCTTTTTTTTTAAAGAAACAAACTCAGGAACAATGAAGTGGTCGAGCATCCGAGAAATGAGGCAAAAAAAACCGGAACTAAGGGGATACAAGCTCATTCGTATAGGTCTATGAATATCGGCCTTTTGTTTTTTAAGGAAACAGATCATATTACAGGAAGCCACTAAAAGTGACCAAAAACTATAAAACTATAGAGAAAAAACCTGCACCACGTCTGGATAGAATACTGAGCAATTGTAAAAGCAGACCTGGAGGTCTCAGTCAGAGGGCCAGCGAGTTTTCAGGATTTCAGGTAGCAACTAAATGATAATAATTTATGGAATATGACCGTGAGCAATAAAGCTGAAACAAACGCTTACGTTTTAAGGTCTTCTAAAGTTCTACGCAGAAAGACCCCGATTCTTTCACCTCTTGAAGAAAATGGAAATAAAATAGACAAATCAATCGAAGATAGAGCTTTGATGCTTTGTTTTGCCTGATACATGCATTTTTTTTTTTTTTTTTTGCCTGATACATCTGATTAAAGGACTTACGAGTGACCAGTCACCCGTAATAAAACTATAAAACCTATAGAAAACCCGTAACCAGCTCCCAAATGACATGCCTAGTGTCTAACCGCGGCTCACTTCACGCTGAACTTCAGCAAAAGCAAACCATCTTGACATGCATTTGTTAGTGCTAATGAACCACCTTGTCATCGACCCATTGGATCTACCTCACCTAGTGCCTTCTTGGGACCCTTACAATCTTTAGGGATTTCTAGTTTGGGATTTCACAGCTCTGAGTCAGCGTTTAAAAAAGTTATATGGGGGTTAGAATTTTATCTGACAAATCAACTTGTACGATATATTAGTTCCCGTGCTCGCTCAAGAAACAGGGTCTTATAGTGTAGTGGTATCACCTCGGATTCTGATTCCGGTAACCCGGGTTCGAACCCCGGTAGGACCTATTTTTCGTTTTCGTAATCAATTATCTTACTATTTTTTCAGAGGGAAATCCTAATGTTTAGTTCTTTATAATTTAGATCATCAATATTCAACTTGGCCTTATACAGAGGTGTAGAGGCTAGAGTTCTCTCCATCCGATTTTCGCGAAACATAATTATAGTTCTCACCTGATGTCCTAGCAAAACGTAATACTTACAAGTACTTTTTTCAGGCCCCCTATTTGTATAAGATTAGAAGCCAGTTTGATTTTGAAATATTTTAAATGGAGATGTGGCTATAATAGTTCTTTGTCATTCTGCGCCACCTCTTGCCCCATATTATAAAGAAGACTGCAAACCCGTTGATGACAAGCGACAACATGAACATCAACCAAGTGGTCAACACAAGACCGTCCCTGTCCAACCATGCCTGAATTCCCCAAGTGAATCCCGTGCCAATCATATTTCGTACAAATAACATCAAGACTAACGCCTCGGAGGACAATTCAGGATAACACTCGATGGCGTAAGTCAAGCATATAGGGCCGGTTGAGGTCATGGAAAAGCCTAGAAACCCCTGGCCGACAATCGCAGGCACTGCCCAAGGAGCCTTGCTGTTCGCTCCGAGTCCATACGCAAGAACGCCTGCGGCATTTATCAACGTCGGGAATACCATGGCATAAATTCTGTATTCGGCCTCAAGAACCCCGTTATTTTTCTTCGCCAAGTGAATCGAAAGCCAATCTACAAACTGGCCGCCATAGACCATTCCGATAAAGCATCCCCCAAGAGGCGCCAAGTTGGTGAGACCTGTGGATGACGTGGAAAAGTTATAGTAAGTGGAGAAGATCTCCGACTGCGTGGTGGCCATAAGTGAAAGCCACATCATTTGTGCGCCATAGACGACCCCGCCCCAGATTACCGCTGGAAGAGGGGCCATCAAAATCGGACGGTAAAATAAAGAAAACCATGATTTTCTTAAGCTGAACTCGCGCTCTAGCAATTGCATGCGCTTCCAGTATGATCTTTTTGCATCCACGAGCTCCTTGTCTTCCGAATCTATCGAAGTCACCTCAGATATCACGTGTTGAACTCGGTTATCCTTTGGGGATACTTGGCCCGAGTTCACGGCCAGTAACACGACTTCACGCGACTTGATCTGCTGTAAGATCTTCTCCTCGGTGACATCTTCGTCCCTTCTGAAGGTCGTGTCCTCCATACAAAAGAGCTGGAGGCAAAATAGGATACAGAATATGATTACCTGGATCTTATAAGCCCACTGCCAATTCGGTAAATACCCAGCTACCACGGGTCCTATGTAAGAGCCAAAGTATAATGCCATCACTAGCCAGGCCAACTTGGTGGCGCGTTCATGGGTAAAAAATACGTCAGTGGACGATATTTCCACAAGAGAATCCACTGGTGCGGCTGCAAAGCCACTCAATATGTTTACGGCAATCAAGAATTTCCAATTAGTGGCCTTCATGCCAACGATATTAGCAACAAGAGCTAAGAGCGTGCACATCAAATAAACAAATCTCCGCCCTAACTTCATAGCCGTAGGCTGAAGAAATACACATCCAAGCCCCAAGAAGAGAAAGCTCATTGCTGAAGTGAGATTGAGGTCGTTGAATGAACAGTTGAATTCCTCGGTCCATTCCGTCCAGTAGGGCCCATTCCAATTCACTGTCACAGCAAGAAACGTACTCCATACAAACAAAAGAGCAAATTGTGCGTTTTTCTTCTTCTGCAGCCATCTTAGTGGATCATTCACGTTGTCCAGCGGCTGAGGCCGAAGAATGATGTTCGAATTCGATCCTTCGCCCTTTTTGACGTGGAGGCTTTCCTCGAGATCGATCAAATGTACCGTTCCTGGAAGAAGCTCTTCTTGGTCGATAGATACCTGGCCTCCAGAGAGAACCGTGTCAAGTAAAGTGGTCATATTCTCTGTCTCAAAAACTCAAGCTGTTGCCTGGCTGGAAATTCGAGATCTGGGGATTTCACTGTACCAAATTTGGGGGGAGTATGCTGTCTATAGGGTTCTTCGAAAGTCAGCGCCGTCAAACGAAAGTACTCTTTTTAAAAGGGAGTACTGGCGCCAACTACTGCCAAAATCATGTCGTCTAATTATATGCCTTGTATTTCTGTAACCTTATCTCGCATAAATTAACCCCACATCTGACCTTCCGGATGCGGCTGCTCTGTTAATGTTCGCGGCGCAGGAGTGCACACTGGTAGCATTCTGTTGCAGCCAGCAGCCCCGGAAATGCCGGACATCAAGCGAACTTCGAAGCACTAATCCACGAAGGCACAGCCTCTTGCAGGTGTTAGATTTCTGATATAGTTAAAGCTATTAAATGCTTCATGAATGCTTTATCAAATGAAGCAACTTGTGGACAAACTTTACAAAATACACCAAGATTACATATACTGCAGCATGTAGTATTTTTCAGCATGGACCCTTTGAATCTGCGCTTTCTTGATAACACCTGTACCTTTTCCTGATCTAGAAAGTGCACCCGAAATCTTATCACTGGTCTTCCGGCGGATCCTGACACATACACCGCAGCTGCAGATTTGCGGCATACTTCATATTTTTTATTAAATGAGCTATCCTCTGATTTGATTGGAACAACTTTTAAAAATTGAATCGCTGTACATTTTATGAAGCGAGGCCTTAATAGGTAGGGCGGGATATATTGCCAAGCATGAAGGAACCTTGTTGTTCTACCCCTCACATGTGGGTTGAGCCACACGATAGAAATTCTAATATAATTATCTGTCATGTAATGAAAATCTAGAGTAAACGATTCATGGAATCACTACGAATAGTGTAGGAAAATGAGGTTTTGCATTCCTATTTTCAAAGATACTAAAATCTGATTGATATTTTCTTGTATGGGTTCTCAAAGGTGGCCCCAAATGTGAAATACTTCATTTCTGGTCTTTTCATACCGCCACTGCTATCATTTCCCTCGTATCGTCACTTTTTGACGCCACACGAACGGAAAGACATGAAACTCAAATCCTTGCTACTCATTAGTCCGTCAATTTTCCGATGTGAAACCTGTACTGCTTTTTTTCAACTGACTCACTTCTGAATGGTCTTCATCATCTAATTATGACTGAACTATTGCATCGCCCGTTCAGCAGAAGTTCTCTGGAGTGATCAATATAAAAAAATTGTTTTTTGTATTACTGCTGCAAAACTTTCGCCTACAGAAATGGCATGTTATATCTATAAGGCTCGTCCTTGCCTTGCAATCTTTAGACACACGGAAAACTATGACTCTAAATTAAAGAAATCTTTGGGCACAGTTCTGAATCTAGGTTATTAATTATAAAAGGGTTTCTAACCACTGACGATATTGGAGCAGCCAGAGTACGATGCCTGCGCGAGAGAAATAGTCTTTTCAGATAAGTCATAGTACACGTAAGCTTTTCTCAAGAACACGTCGCCGAGAATCTGGTAACCTTGGAAATAAGCAAAGCCCAACATACAGCTTCCATCATCTTGTTGCACAATGGCATCTGCGTAGGTAAGTTCAATTGAATTTTTGCCGAAATTGAAAACGAGCGTCTTATCCGTGGGCTGGTTGCAGCTAGTGAAGCGATACCCAAATCCGCCCATATCCACGACGGTAGTATTGAAAAGAACATCAAGTTCATTCATAAGCTCTTGGCCAAGAAGTCCTAATGATACCCCCGAATCCAAAAGAGCTGGCTGGTTCACCGCAAAGGTTTTGCCATTGAAATTAACAGACTCGACTCCAATGGCCAAGACTCCTGTGCTCTGGTCTATAGGGTACAGCACCAAGTCGCCCGTGTACTTCCCCGTATCAATGCCACCAAAAATAACAGTACCGGACTCCCCAGAAGGCCCCAAGAATAACGAGTATGAGGCCTTTGGGATGATTCCTGCCGCTTGTAAAGCCCATGGGAAATTGTTGTACTTGTTCTGGGCCGTCTCCTGATTCTTGTCTGCGAGACCCATGATTCCTGTTCCGTTCGTATTGGCCCGGGCGAACTGGAAGTTGGGAACAGCAAGATTTCCGGAATCAAATTGAATGGTATCTAAATAAAACTGGCCGTCGACTGTGCTTCCATCTAAGTAGCGATTATAGAACGCTTCGCCTGAATCCTTAGCGGAACTCGAGGAAGTGGGGTCGTAGCCGGTGTATGGAACCCATAGATCTGAAGAGCCGGTATCAAGAACCACGGTATTCTTTTGTTTATCGGAGCCCAAATAGATGTTGATCTGGTAGCTCTGGTCTTTAAAATTGAGAAGCGTCTCGGGATAAGCATCTCTCTTGGAATTCACCCAAAAGTCGCTGGCAGAAGAGTTACCAACAGTCTTCAGTACCTTGAAGTCGACCTGTAAAGGCAAAGCATGCTTTATGGCCTTATATTCTGGAACTGCGGCTCCATGTACGTGAACTAAAGCAAGGGTGAAAAGGGTGAAAAACTGAAGCATATTAAGGGAGACTATTTGGTTGCAAAAGACAAACTTTTTCCCTTGGTACTAGTAGGGAAACACACCATTTTATACAATACTTTCTAAGGCATACTTTGCGATACTTGCTTTTACGTGCTGGCTGAAAGATGCTTGTCTTAACGTGGCATCATGTAAGATTAGGTGTATTAGATTCTCTTTGAAGGCCTATTTGGGAATCAATGGTTATGAGACTTTGCGAGCGGGCTAGTCAGCTAACCCTCCGAATACACCCTTGTTGTACCTCGTATTAAAAGCAGATAGGTAGAATTAATCGAGGAGCATCTACTATCTGAACCTTTTGACAGTAATTATAATCTTTGACAGGAACTTCTGCTCCAAAATTATGATCTTGTGATTGAAAATGTTGCCTTAATTTCCAGCGAAGGTCGTTTGGGGTGTGGTGCATGGTGTTGGTGAAATGCGCATCCTCAGAAGACACGCAGGACTAAGAGTCGAATGTTTCAAGTTCCACAATTGAGGTCCTAATACGACTCTCAAAATCCCGAAATTTACCTTCTGAGTATTCGGCCAAGTTCTTGAATAAGTTTGACTGAGAGTTTAATCAAAATTCTACGCACCTTAAGCCTTTTTCAGGGGTAAGTTTAGCCAAAACCTGCCCATTATCTTATAATAGCAAGATCGTTCTCTCACCAGGTCCAGTTTCGCCCTTTTTCACATGATTAAACAGGGACTTCCACAGATACAATAACACCCATTTCAAAACTCTTTGAGTCCATTTTCTGTGATCACATCGGCTTGACGAAGTATCAGCTGATCCAAATCGTTGGTAATTTTTCCTGTTAAAGCCACTGCTTTTTACTGCTTGTGTCGATGGCAGCACTTATTCCCGTAAATGAGGCCGCCCTGCAGACCCGCGTATACTTAACGTCTCCATATATTCTCGGAATTGGAGCTCTCATGTGAAATCCTCAGAAACTTCAAGAGCTGTATCATGCTCTAATTCTGACTTCTTTTTGGTGAGATTTTATTGTTAAATTGATGCCTGGATTAATCTATGTAGCGGAAAACACCCAGGTTGATCTACACTTTTTATTAGCACTTCTATAATACATTGAGTCACCTCTTCCCCACAGACCCATTCACCCTTATTCCCGTCATCTACTTCCAGCTAGGCAAGGTATACTTGACAAATGATTTTTGGAGTTGCCTCCTGACAGTAATCTTTTGCGCGCCCACAAAACTGTCGATGCTGACTTTGATGGCACGATTCAAGTCGCTCTGACTTACGAAGTCCAGGAGCCTCATTTTCGCGAATGCCTCAGCAATACGGATGATACTTTCTAAGTGACGAACAGTAATAGGGAATGAGCCTGTCGAGATGGACTCTCTTCTCAAGTCAGCATAAACACGCGCGACTTTATCCATGTCCATCTGCTGAAGTTTAGGCAGCACTCTGGCACGTGCGAAACTAATATATTTAGCCAAGAGATCTTGCGGAATAGGAGAGATTTCACTCTCTCTCTGTTTTGTGTTTTGGGAGATCTTCTCTCTTCTGGTTTGCTGTGGGTTTTGTGTAGCGTTGCTGGCTTCTGACTCATCAAACACATCTTCATCGTTAGAGGGATGTGAGCGCATGTGTGAATCAATCACGAAGGATGCGAGTCTCTCATCCAGCTCCGGGTTAACAATGTCCCTTACAACACATAAGATATCGAATCTCGACAAAATCGGCTCAGTGAGGTTGACGTTTTGAGAGAGTGGAATCGTGGAGTTGTACTTACCTCCGATAGGGTTAGCGGCGGCAACAATGGAGCATCTAGCTCTCAAAGAAGTAACGATACCAGCTTTGGATATAGAGATGGACTGCTGTTCCATAGCCTCGTGAATAGACGTTCTATCCTGGTCGTTCATTTTATCAAACTCATCGATTAAACAAGTTCCCTTATCAGCTAAAACCAAGGCACCTCCTTCCAATGTCCATTCTCGTGTGATTGGGTCTCGGCGTACTGAAGCAGTCAAACCCACGGCAGATGCACCTTGACCCGTGGCAAAGACTGCTCTACCAGCAGTTTTCTCTGCATACTTAAGGATCTGGGACTTGGCGGTACCCGGGTCACCTAGCAAAAGCACATTGATGTCACCACGGATCGAGTGCTTACCGTTAATATCTTTGGCAACACCTCCAAATAACGAGCATGCCACGGCTGTTTTGATGTCTTTGTGTCCATAAATAGAAGGTGCCATTGATCCAATAATCTTGTCGATGATACCTCTTTCTCTTGAAAGCCTGCGGAACTCCTTTTCATCTTCTTCAACCCAGGCAGATTGGCCGCTATCTCCACCAAACACGGAGTTTGACTCCTTCCGTGTGATAGAATTAGCCTCGATGATAGTGGCAAACACAGGAAACCCATTTCTGGCATTAAGGTGACCGTCGTAATTATTTTTGTAGATACCAACAATCTCAACGTCCTCGCCAGGTTTTGCTACGTCGACCAAATCAGAAAGCAAGATGACTTCCCTATGACGAGGCAAACGACCAGCAGGAACGGAGCCTGGTGCTTCTTGTAACGTAATTCTTTGATAATTACGGTAGAGAGTCTTCTCGGAGTTGAGCTTGAATGGGCCTTTAGCGTGACAGTTCGTACAGAAGTTGACTCTGACCTCTGTGTTCGAGTCCTGGACGAATGGACCAAGCACCACACCACATTTGAGGCAGTCGAACTTCACGTATTTGAGCTGGGGAAAGACTCCAGTACGGCGGGTTACCACACCGGCTATCTTTACAAGCTGATTCAAGTGTTTTTCTCGAAGCTCACGCAATGTCAACAAGTTTGGGAAGTTGGAGATACGCACGTGGATCTCCGGGTGGATCTGAGAGTAGTTTGGGTATGGCATTTCCGTGGCTTCCATTGCGACAATATCGAAAATCTTCAAAACCTCGCTTGGTGAAGACGCCAAAAAGAGCGCCAAGATTGCCTTTGAGTCTGCAAGGTGGTGGTATGAGACCTCCAAAGACTCCGAGTTGATCTCACCCATCGTCTTGATCCGCGCACCGTACACCGACCGACCTTTCTCGTCGGTATACTCGAGAAGAAATGACCGCAACTCACGCGCAATCGACCGTGCAACTGCAGGCTGCACAATCCACTCGGTTATGGAGGGTGCCTTGACGTCAGCCAATGATTCCAAGGAAAGCTCTTCCCTGAACGGGTCGATATCGATTTCATCGAGGAACGCGTCATTGTCGTCGTCATACTGGCGACGTCTACGTCTTCTCTGGATGGGCAAACCAAGCTCGTTGACATCGTCCATATTTGCGTCTTCGTCTTCCAAAAACGCTTGGTCACGTCCTCGCCCGGGCTGGCTCCCACGCAAGATTTCGTCACGCCGGTCCAATTGTGCCTCTAACTTACGCCTTGTGGCTGCGTCCATTTCCTCGTACGCTTCGTCATCGATATTGCCATCGCCCAAATCATAGTGGTCTTGCAGCTCGTTCTGGCGGTAATCATTGGCCAAGTTCTCCATAAGATCCTCGCCATCCTCTTCGTCTGATGGATTCAAATCGACAATGTCGTTGTGAATTTCCTCCTCATCTTCGTCCGCAAACGGAATGGCAGGCGAAGAAGGAGGGAGTTGGGGGCTTGACGCCAAGGAAGGGGGCGAGCTATCGGACTCGTGACCCGCCGGCACATCCTCAGCTTGTCTTTTTCTGGGACTCGACATCTTTTTTGAAAGATTCTCTTAGGCTTTATAAAATTATGTCTTATTCAGCGCTGTTTCTGGCGCTTGGGAATCAGATCTTGGGTTTGCGTTGTTTCAGCTTTGCTCTATCAACGTGTTTCGTGTACTCACAATAAGAAGGGTGTGAGAGGGGTGTTCCAATGAACAGAAAAAAACGTAAAGCAGCCTCTTGCTTGAGCAGAAAGCTTTGTATTCCGGGTGTTTCTTTTCTTGGTTTCCAGTAAAACTGAAATTGTGTATTGATATGGATACTTCTAAAGGAGAAAATTAAAAAAAAGAAGGGAAGGGAAGGGAAGAGGTAGAAAAGGCCGGCAACATTGACCACGAGCGCGACGCGCGTACTCACTTATCCGAATCGGGCTAAATTAGGTACGTCCTATTTTTTTTTTCGTTCGTCAGGCACGTCTACGAACAATCACTTAAGTATGGATCCAGAAAACCGAATATGTATTTTAAGAATAAACACGCCAAAGAGCTTCAAATTCACATGAAATAATCTTGACAATGAGATATATATAGATGATCTTAGCAAAACAATAAGGTATTGACTCTCGAAATTTTACGTGTGATGTCAAAGAGGCGTTTTCCAAGCTGTCAGCGAAGGATTCAACTGAATTCTCGTTAACAGCTCCCTGGCGTACTTTCGCTGGAATGCATCAGCGCCTTCTTCTGAAGTGAAGAAAGTAAGGAAGCTGCCGTTTATACTCGCTATTGACTGTAAAAAGATGTAGTTCAAGTGTATAATGAAGAGTTAAATGGCACGATTGGGTCTATCAAGTCTAAGTGAAAAATATTATCCGTTACATCCACGGATTTCAGTTATATTTTGGTGTCAGTCATTTCTTTAGGAATATATCTCATGCTTCATTGACGTATCCACTGTCGACTATAGATGGACCCTTGAGCGGGAGAAAAGATAGTACAGGAAACTGCAAGACGGGATCTATTCTAGACACACCTACTAGTATTTTGGAAGCATCACGTGAGAATATGATCATACAAAGCTCATATATCACTTTAAAAGCTTTCTGTAATTTCTGAGGACAGTTCAAAAGCCTCATTTGTAAGAATTCTCAGTTGTAGGAATTGCCAGGGCTCGCCTTTTCTGATGTGCGAAAGAGGCAAGCGTACCGGACCGCGTCGCATTTTCTGGGGCACCTAAGAACAAACGCTGCTGTTAGCCAAGCCCTTGATCTACAGAGTGTAATCAATATACTTCTACTGAATCTTTGAAAGACCTTCTGCTGGGGATTTGTTTAAGAAATAAAGTGTTACTTGAATTGTGAGAGAAGCTATACTTGAGTCTCGAAAGATTTCTTCGCTTAACTCCTCGAGGAATACTTTGAGAAACGGCCAAGACGCTCGAATCTACGCTAAGATAGCCAATACCCTTGAAACTATACTCAGATTGGTGAACTTCAAGTTGTTGTTTTAAACCCAGAAAATGTCAGAGCTTTCTGAAAAGACTCCTGCCGATCTTAATGATGGCTCCGTGACAGCAGTGGACTACCTTGAGTCCCAACTAAAGCTTGAGAAAGAGGCCCGTGAGGCCATGCCCTATGAGCCCGATACTTGCACGTACCCTCAAGCGCTTCGGCAGCTAGTCTTTGCGTGCTTAACTTGCCGCCGTGAAAACAAAAACAATGACGTGGGCGTGTGCTACCTGTGTCTGATTCAATGTCATTCCACTCACGAATTAGTGGAGCTATTCTCAAAGCGGAACTTCGTGTGCGACTGTGGAACAAATAGAATGTGCGCAGGCACAGCTTGCGCCATTCGTACCCGGCAAGCTCACGAAATGTCCAGCCCTGTGCGTCGAAATCTGAATCTGCTTCCGAGTCTGCAAGTCCCGCGTATGCGGACAGGCTCGGTTTCATCCTCGTCGCGTCCGTTTTCCACGCTCCAACTTCCCCCAGCAACTGATATCGAGGGTCTGGGGAACTCATATAATCAAAATTTTGCTGGCCGGTTCTGCGGCTGTGGCGTGGTGTATAATCCAGTCCTGGAAACGCAGACAATGCACCAATGCTACTTAGGAGATGCCTGTGGCGAGGATTGGTTCCACCAGGAATGTATTCTCGGTTACGCTCCGGGTCTCTTCGCAAAGAAAGCATTTGTGGGGTCCGGCGAAAACAAATTGGATAAGTTGCCTCCTCCAGGTGAAGATGCTGCATCAGAAACTGTGGCCAAATTGGCCGAAGGTTCCCCGGTGGAAATTGACGCCGAAACACCCGTGCCACATTTCCCGAACTTATCCTCATTTGACGAATTTATTTGCTGGAAGTGTGTAAACAAACACAAAGACGCATTTGACGAGCTTTCTTCGCATTCAGACATAGTTGCAGCATGCAAACTGCACTTTTCAAATGTTACTTCGGCGGATGCATGGGGTGCTTTAAATGAGGCCGCTCACTCGAGGGTGGAACCAGCAGCTAAAAGACAGAAAACAGGTGCGGCCACTGTCACCTCGACGTGTCAGGATCTATACTCTGTGTTTTTCAAGGAGAAGTTTCACGCCCGTTTATCACTACTCCGACATCTGCTTTTGAAAACGTCTCCGCTATACACCCTCCTCGTGACCTTTGATTTTCTTACCAAGGAAGACCCTATATATCAGCCGGTTGAAGAGGATATCGCGTCGACTCAGGCCTCCGAAGGTTCACTCTATGATTTGGGATCAACGGCTCTTCTGTCTCTCCCGATCCCTCAGGCTTTGGAGGGGTTACAGGCATATGATGTGATGAAGGAGAAACTACGGGGTTTCTTCAAAGATTTCGTAGATCAGAAGAAGGTAGTGACTGAAGAGGAGGTGAGAGACTTTTTTGGCAAGATGAAAGAAAAATGACTGAATGAGTGGTTCTCTCTATTAATTCGGATAACTATATACACATTCTTGGGTATCTCTTTATGCATCAAAATCAGGCTGGCCGAAAGTGCCCAATAAATAATTTTACCGGCTTATGATTTCTTCGACTTCTTCTTGTCGTCCAACTTTGCAAACTCCTTCTTCCACAAACGGTTGATCTTGTCCTTGTCTGCCTCGGGGAAGATAACGTCAAACACTTCACTGTACCACAGAACAGGAATGAACTTCATGCCTTCCTTAACTTCGTCAGACATCTCCTCCAATTCATTTTCAATGTCCTTGGGGAAAATGATTGTGTCACAGCCATATCTCTTAGCACCCAATATTTTCTCTCTGAGACCTCCAACAGCTGAGATCTTACCTGTGAGAGTAATTTCACCTGTCATAGCTGTAGTAGGAGGCAAGGATTGGTTAAGGGCTAGGGATATCAAAGACGAAGTGAACGAAATACCAGCCGAAGGACCGTCCTTAGGAATGGCGCCTTCAGGACAATGAACATGGATATCAGCAGCCTCAAAAAATCTGTTCTCAGGGTAATTTTTCACCATGAACAGTTTGGAGAACGAGTAAGCAATCGAGGCTGACTCCTTCATCACATCTTTCAAGTGACCAGTTACACGTACACCGGGGCTACCTGTGCCAGCACCAATGGAGTTGGTTAGAATAGACTCGATGTACAAGGCATCGCCATTACCCGAAGAACTGTAAGAAAGTCCTGTCGCGACACCTGGGGGAGGAACATCGTACACACGAGATCTGGTGTAGATTTCCGGGCCAACATAATCTTTCAAAACCTCTGGTGTGACATCTAATTTAATATCTCCAGGGATTTCATGTGGGAGCACGATGTCCTCGTCCCCCTTCTCGATGGTGGTGTCGAGAGTCTTAAATTCCTGTACAATTTTGGAATCAACAGCCTCGTTAATATTGGAGGGAGTTTCTTCAACTGTGCTCTTTTCTGCTTCCACGGGTCCTCTTTCCTCAATCTGTTGCACAATCTTCAAGGAGGCCTTGCTAAAGATTCTTGTGATGAGTTTTTTCAAATTTCTCAATCCGCTCTCTCTGCAATATTTGTCAATCAACTTCTTGACTGAATCGGAGGTAATAGACACCCTCGATTCGTCCAAGTTGGCCCTTTTAGCCGCGTTAGGGATCAAATGTTTGGTCACGATCTCGAATTTCTCGTTGTTAGTGTATCCCAGCACCTCAATTACCTCCATTCTATCCCTTAAAGGACCGGGGATATTTCCCAAATAGTTAGCGGTACACACAAATAAAACTTTCGAAAGGTCGACCTTGACGTCAATGTAATTGTCAACAAAGGCGTTATTTTGTTCCGGGTCCAAGATCTCCAAGAACGCGGAGGCAGCTCCGCCACTCTTACTCATGTCAAGCTTGTCAATCTCGTCGATCAAAAGCAAGGGATTGGAAGTTTTGGCTTGTTTTAAAGACGCGATGATACGCCCTGGAATGGATCCCACGTACGTCCTTCTGTGGCCCTTGACTTCGTGAACGTCTTGAATACCGCCCATAGCAATCCTTACGTAACGGCGGTTCAATGACTCTGCAATGGATTTTGCAATGGACGTCTTACCCGTACCTGGGGGGCCCACAAGACATAAAATCTTTCCGTCAACCTTACCTGAGATCTTACCCATGGAAATAAACTCTAAGATACGGTCCTTGACATCCTTCAAGCCATAGTGATCTCTATCCAAGACATCCTTTGCGAGCTTGACGTTGAATCTGTCCTTTGAAAAGATGCCCCATGGAATGGATGTGAGCCAGTCCAAATACTTCTCACTAACGGCAAGTTCACTTGAATGTTCCTGGCCACTTTCTAACTTTGCCTTCTCTGTATTGTAGGCCTCCATCGCCTCTTCGGTGAGCTTCATATTCTTGATTCGCTCATCAAACTTGCTGGCTTTGGAGGAGGCGGACTCTGGTCCACCAATGTGTCTCTGTAGCCCCTTGATGTACTCTTTAATAAACTGCTTATGCTGTGCTTCCTCGGCCTTGGATGTGATTTCCAACGTCGTATCGATCAAAGTATAGTACGATTTGAGCTCGACCTTAAACAACTCAAGCGCTTTTCTCAAGCGCGCCTCGACGTTGAGCTCCAGGAGCAACTCTTGAATTTTGTTTGCTGGCGCCGCAGAGAGCGAGCCAATAAAGTCAGCTAGTTGTGACGGCGAGTTCAAAAGACTCACACCTCGTGTTGTAATGATCTTCTTGCTTGGTATCTTGGTGTCGATCACCTCGAAATATGCCTTGACCTGTGCAATCAAGAACTTCAATTCCGGGCTGTCCATGCTGTATGGCTCGTCCTCACACCGCGTTACCCGCGCATACGAAACGCCAAAGTCTTGCAAGTATGAAGTGGGAAATTCCTCGTCGAGTTCTCCGGCTTTTTTCAGCTCCGCCTGTTCTGCAGGTGTTACCAACTTATCCAAGCGGCATCGCTCCATTACACGGCCCAAGATCCGCAAATTATCGCCGTCTTCGTAAGTTCGAAGCACAAAACAGTGTGCACCAATGTCATACACGGAAGATCTCTCATGGATAATATCTGTGTCAGGCATGTCCGGGTCGTTCATGTGGAAGAGTACGAAATGCGGTTCTCGGCGGCTGCAAATCTCCACAATGGTCTTCTTCACTTTTGGATCAGAGATATTGATCGAGAACTCCCGCCCCGGAAGCTGAGGCCGGTCTTTCATTGCGATAGCCAAAAACGGAGGGTAAGAACCGGTCTCTGATGTGAGTTCTACTGCTGTGGCATCGCTGTCGTCGCCATTATCGCCATTGTTGCCGTTGTTACCATCGTTATTTCCGCCATTGTTTCCACTGCCTCCAAGAGCCGCAGATCCGGAGGAAACCACGATACTTTGTGTCCCCTTGGAGCCAGAGTCTTCGTCGACGGAAACGTCCAGATCTTTTTTCAGTGGAGTATCGTTCTCGTCGCTTTTTGGCGGTGTCTTATCATTTTCAATGTTTCCTTCACGCGGCGCATCACTGGTTCCCAGATCAGACGTTTCAGGGGTCTTTTGTTCAGATTCTGAAGGTCCCGAATCCTTACTACTTTTAACCATGAGCTCAGATAGAGGCTCTGTGGTGTATATACCATTTAAAGCGGGCTCATGAAGAGCGTATGATGTCCAGTGGTTATCACGAGAAGTACCAGGCATATATCTGACGTCTCTGAAAGACGTAGTGGCACTTCTGGTCGATGCTCGTACGAGTGTTCGAGAGGCGAACCGCCGATAGCAGTGCAGAGCGCCCAGCGGCAAGCCCTGTCTTAACATAAGTGACGAAATGGAGGCTTTGGTAAGAGTATCTGTGAGGTCTAGTGAGGTAGCCTGTAAGAGTGCCGTTCTTTTAAAAGTTGGCGGATGTGTTTGGGCCTTTGCAG
This sequence comes from Metschnikowia gelsemii, assembly GCA_030561745.1. Classification (NCBI taxonomy): domain Eukaryota; kingdom Fungi; phylum Ascomycota; class Pichiomycetes; order Serinales; family Metschnikowiaceae; genus Metschnikowia; species Metschnikowia gelsemii. The sequence goes on from JAKTYA010000188.1 coordinate 41,315, forward strand.
TTGACTAATTCATGTGACAGGCCCGGTGAGGCGAGGCAAGAGTGGGACACACGTCACGTGCGCGAGTGTGTGCCAAAGCTGTGCCGTTTATTCTTTACTAAATTATCAAGTTGGAAAGAAAAAATAGTTAGAGAAGCCTTCCAGGATAATTTGATTACTATTGATTGTTTCATGAGTTTAAAACTAGCGGAACGCCATGTTGTCATCATATCTGTTCAAGATTATCTTTGGAGTCGTCACGTGAGGTAATGATCTCCAGACCAAAATCGAGGCCGCCGCGCACCTCAGTGGTCCATTACGTAGTTAGAGGCCCGCGAATTCGGTCATCTATAGAATTAAAACAGGCTCTATCTATGATAGAATTGTGATTGCAATGATCGCATGGCAAGTCTTTAGCCTGGAGGACCTGTACAAGATTCATTTTTTTTCATATTTGAAATTAGTAGAAAATCTGGATTGGACTGAGGGCCCTTGTTTTTAGTCGAGAGTAAATGTAGGGAAACTCGTCATATGTCGATGATGTTCCTGGTCATTTCGAAATAACCAGTTTTGGATACTGTAATGTAGCTTTTCTGATGCGTCTTTCAATGTAAATAAATTCAACCATTACTCGATTGTATCTCACCTTTATCCGATCTTGAACACATGTTTCTTCTTTGCCACGGGTTCAGCAGTCACTGTCTTTTTAAGTGACTGCATTGGCGGCAACGACTCGCTTTTAAAATTATCGTCCTGGTAGTATTTGACAGAGTTCAAGTCCTCTGTGTCTCCATCAAGGCCTCTGTCCTGCAGCGCCAAGATAAGCCTCGAGGCCTCTGAGGAAACGAGTCTGATCTTCTTTTTTCTGGTCCGATTCAGTTCATCAGACGCGAACGATGCATTGGCGCTCTGGAAGGTCTCTTCGGGATCAGACATAGTCGTGTTAAGCGACTCCTCCAATGCTGTGTTGACTAGATTGTCAGATGAAATACTTGCCCCATTATCATCACTAGCGTCTGTCTTTGAAACGGACTTTGGCTTAGACTTGGGAGTCGATTCTGCGCTGGAGTTATTAGGTGAGAACACATCGGCTGCGGGTTTTGGCGCTGCACGAGAGAGTTTCAAAGATGCCTGTGAGGCCACAGAGGCAATACCAACACTTGAAAAAGAGTTTCCGCGGCCGGTTTTCAGAACGGAAAATGGAGAGCTGGCAGAAAACGGTGAGCCAGTTAACACCAGAGTAACCGGCCTGGTAGATCTCGAGATGGGTGAGCCCGTTATGACCCGTGTACGTGGTTTTGAGACACGTTGCTTTCCCGTACCGCTAAGTGTAGCACACTCTTTCTGGAGCCGCTGTATCTCGTCCTTAAGCTCGTCCACTTTAGCTGCATGTGCGTGCTCTTTTGTCGAGAGCTGCATTTTAAGACTGGCGACCTGGAGCTCGAATCCTTGTATTTTTCTCTCAAGCATATCGGAATCGGTTTGTGGATGTACGCCTGGCGAACCTGAGGGGTCGGCAGATGCAGATTTGGTGTTTCTGGTCGTTTTCTTGGTATCTTTTGACCGCTTTTCGTCTGATTTTCCGCTGAGGTATATGGCTTTCATGACACAGAGTTTGATCAAGTATTTGCGGCGCTCGTCCCTAGATTCGATATCTTTGAGGCGAAGGTCCAAGTTGGTTGCATAATAAGGCGTGCCAATGATCAGCATCCTTGGTTTGTATTAGTCTTGTCAGTGTGGCACGTTTCTGGTGGGATCTTAGATCTGTGTTCTCAGGAAAGTAAGCACGAAGTCGTTCATTAATTATAGCAGGGTAGTATGAGTCTTCTTTTGAACCTTTTTCATTCAGGAAACAGACCCAAGAAGAAGCAGTTTCAAATTAATTTGGGGTGGGACTCAAGTCTCATCTGTGGTTCCTGTCTAAACCTATCCTGCTGTTTTGGTGTGTGTATACTGAGTACATTGGGTGCACTACCGTGCTGATCTGCTCGCTTAATATGCACGGTCTCAACACTTAGCCAGCCTTTGAGACGGGTGAATGAGTGTCCCTATGACTGTTGCAATTCTATGGCGATAGATATAAACTAGGGGTAAGGAACTAGATTGAAGCTTTTTCTCTATGCTGGTAAGTCCATTACATAAAAGATTGATGAAGATGTTGAGGAGGCAGAGGAGGCCGAGGACTAGTTTTAGACGCGGAGAGTCACTGGATGAGTCGCTGGAGGAGAACGAGGAGGAGGACATTCATCCAAATATCTACGAGGCAACGTCAGATGTATATGTAACAGATATGTTGCTCGACGAGGAACGGATCAAAGAATCTCCTCACCATGATATTATTGGTAAAAGAGGACAAAGTGTGATCATAGATCCGCTTGCGCCCGATTTCAAAAGTCTTTTCATTGAAAAAGGCGCCGTGTTGGCCCCCGACGAGATCTTACATGCGCTACGGCCACTGGCTTTACAGATTCCACTACGGCTTCGGGAAGAGTTTGACGATCCTGATGCCCTTCCTGATTCCGACCTTCTCAAGGCCATACACTACTATAGCAGTTCCTCTGCATTAGTTTCACGTAGCATGGACGAAACGGCGCTTTTGGCCTTAGGCTTGCTTGTGGAGCTGTGGGTAGACGATGAGCTCACCGGCGACCCTCTAATATTCTTGGAGCCTGACGAGTCTCTCGACTTGCCGAAGGATTTGCCGCCTCATCTAAGTCTGGATGAAGCCGTCAGTTCAGAAGGCCTGGTCGATGAGTCGGAAGACGGCTCCGGAAATCCCTCCTCGGAAGACTTGCCCCACTGGTCGGCTGACGACTCAGATATAATGTCACTTGAATTACTGGAGAGCGACACTGCCAGCGAAGTGGAAAGCGCGAGGCAGATCAAGAGAAGGAAAATGGCACTTGCCGCTACTGCAATTGATAAAGGTACTCCCACATCAAGTAGTGATAGTGATGAATCAGCCAGTAGCAGCAGTTCAAACCAATTGATGAAACTAAAGTTTCTGATCCGCTCAACAAAAACGGGGTTTTCAATGGTCCAATAAATTCAGGGTCAGGATCATTCTTGGATATTGGGGCCCTGTCAGGAATTGCCAAAAGCAAGCCGAAGAATGACAAAAATTTCGACGAAAAGACAAGGAAATTCGAGAACGATTCAGATATCACATCTGGCGTGAATAATTCTGATAGCACAAGCAGCGCTTGAGGTTAGTAATTGCGGGCTCTCCTCTATTCGTACAAGCTTCGTGTTGATGAAGTTTTATAGAGTAATGAATACAGTACTACGATTGAAATAATCTCAGTCACACTGACAGATATGTGTAGTCTTTTATGCTAACTTGTGTTTTTACACGTATGGACAGTTAACTTGGCCGAGTTTGATATATTCGGCGTGAATGATTTCCAGTTATGAAGACTGGCACTATATGATTAACGTTTCAAAAAAGATAGATTGTTTCATGCTTTAAGGATCTCATTATTTGCCGACATTTTTATTGCCAGTGCTAGAAGAAACATCCCAAGAACTGGCGCTCAAAGGTAAGCTGTCAGGGTTTATAAATTTTCTTGGTCATTCAACCATTCACGATCGTATACTTAGCTAGGCGATATTTTCTCAAATTGGAGAGTTCTGTGAAAACGATTCTTAGGAAAAGTTATGTTTGTGCTTGTAACAGAGTGTTTCGTATGATATGTTTTAAATATGCATGGCCGTCTATTTTGATTGGTCTTCAGTCGTGGCCTCAACCGTCTCCTCGGCCTGGTCTGGGGATTCAGTTGCAGCCTCTGTCTTCTCTTGGGCCTCACTGGCTGCTCTAGCCTTCTTTTCGGCCTCAACCCTCATTTGGTAGATTTTCTCCTTTCCGTCATCATTAGCGTTAGTTTTGATGTCATATAGTCTCATGAGCAACTCCTGGGTATCTTCCTTGCTTACCATCAAGTTCACGTTGTTAACGCCCCTCCACAAGGTCATGAACAAGTCTTCGAGACCCTCTTCTCGCTTGACAGTCATGAACACACAACCCTGAGACATCTGCGCCAACTTGTCGGCAAATGCGTCGTCCAAACCGGATTCTTTGAGCAAGTCCATTCTTGGGAATGCATGCTGAAACAACAACTCCAACATCTTGGTGTTGGTGACCAACTGTCTAGATGGGCCAACGTGGTCTTTCAATAAGGGTAAGGACTCGGATTGAGCTCTCCATGGACAATTGCCACTGTCGTTTCTCTGGCTGGTGAAAAGCTTGATGCCTGCGTGAATAAGCTTCAACTTTTGGTTTTCAATGCGCAAGATCCGCGCTACTGCGGGCTTGACGAAGTAGATTGTACGGCATGCCTCACCTGTTGCGTTTCTCACTAAAGTGGTGTCGCGGGGGAACTCATCATCGATCTCGTAGAAGTTCCAGCAGTCCTTTAACAGCTCGTTCGAGGGATCCAAGAATACGAAAGGCTCCTCGTTGGCAGTTCTGGGCGTCTTTTGTTTAGATTGTGGCACCACTGTAGTCTTGGCCTTCTTCTGTTCGGGCTCTTGTTCAGACTCACCAGCAGCTCTTTTGTTTGAATCGTTCACTGGGGATTGCTGGGACTGTTCGTTCAGGCGTTTCTCGAAAACGGTGATGAAAAATCCTCCAGTATTTTGCAAGTGTGGGTATACACGAACACAGCGGTCTAACTTGAACGTGCGAGCCTCTTCCTCGGTGGGCGGGAATGCCGTCGCATGAACGGACTCGTCGCCGACCTCACGCTCAACCATATCCTTTCCAAAGACTTTCCACGATGAGACACCCGCGCGTCTTTTCAAGCCAGGTAATTCTTGCGACACATCCACAAGACTGATATTGGAAAACTTACGCAACGCCTCGGCCACGACGGCCTCGTTCTCAATTGGCGACATCGAACACGTTGAGTATACAAGACGGCCACCATCTTTCAAGAGCTGTAATCCGCGTGTCAAGATGTTCACCTGTAATGGGTGTAAGCCCAAGCCATCGCCGACAGAAAAGTCCTTCCATACATTGATGTTCTTCCTCATGGTACCGTCTCCGGAGCAGGGCACGTCACACAATACACGGTCAAATTTAAGATAAGGCTCTGATTCAGAGAGCCTTATGCGTGGGAACAATTGAGCGTCGTGGTTGACGACCACGAAGTTGGGCGAGTTGAGGCGCTTTACCTGATGCACCAACATGTGCGAACGCTTGTAGTCACTGTCGTTGGCCATGACAAAGCCTGTGGCAGGCGTCTCGGAGTCTTTAATATGCAAAGCTTCCACGAGTTGTGCGGTCTTGGATCCGGGGGCAGCACACATATCCAAAACAGCATGGTGAGGCTGGACGTCCATCAAAAGTGGAGGGATCATGGATACCGCCTCCTGACGCGAAATGTTACCCACGGTAGTTTCGAGTACAAGAAACCTCTGTGTTTTGGCAAACTCTGCATTTCTCCGGATCACGGATTTTGGCACGTCTAACTGCCACCCTAACTGATCGGGGTAAAATTCAAGGTTTTTAGGAGCGAGCTTGACGCCCTCGTGCTCGGCATCGAGCAATTTCGATACGTGGTTATTGATGAATTTCTCATTAATCTCTTTCGCATGTGCCCGAGACCCGGTCACACGAAAAGTCAAGGGCAAATCGCGCTGACAGTGCTCTTTAAAGGTGGCCCATTCGTCCTCTGGAATGAGGTTGAGCGCCTTATAGTAGGCCTCCCATTTTTCGTTATCACGAGCGACGGCCGTCCATTCACCACGATTCTCCTTTGCGGACACGTCGTTTTGTCTCTTACCAAACTTGCTTTTTCTAGATTGCTTCCTTCCCATTCTGTAGCTGTGCAAGAGATTTCTTATCATCTAAACTCCAGGCCAATTTTTTTTTTTGGGGTTTTTCGCAGATGCGCATCGCATGCAGATTTAAGCCGTGCACTGGGGACAACGCATTACCTCGATCACAACCCTTTGGGTCAATTTGAAGTCACAATTTTCAAGTCAGAAAGCTATAAGATGGCAGAAAGTGATATTTAGGTTTTCAAATTACCTTAATTATCTCAAGACCTTTTGATTATCGTCCGATGGATTGAAAGTCATGTATCCCATTTGAAGTTGAAGACTGAGAAGTATTGTCTAGTTTCGCATCACGTTTAGCTAGCCTTTTCTTCTGATTGATACATGATATGATAAGTCAAAACTACGCAGTTATTCTCGTAGAACCCGTTATACCTTGGGCTTTACTTCCTTGTTGTCTAAAACAACGATTTCTTTTATTGGGTGTAACAAACAAAAAACCGGACCAATTCTTGGTGGTCTAATCACTTTGCTGCTGCCGCGTGCTTACTAGAAATACAACGACACGGCTTGGAGCACTCAGTAGTAGAATTATTTCCACCCATAAAGTTGCCGAACAAGAGAAAAGCTAGAGATCAACTTAAATCTTATCGAAGGGGTTTTTCAAAGGTCTATATGAAAAACAGTTAAGATTCCGATTTTTAATAGACCTTTTCGAACTTCTATTTTTACATGACCCTCAATAGAATATTTACGAGGATTGTGTGTTGAGGTGATTATTAGGTTAGCAATGCGGTGGTTCATCAAATATACTAGCGATTTTAGTTGAAGTTACTCTACTATTTAATTCAGAAGAAGCTTAGTTCAAGAAATAATCTCGATGCCCCACAAACCGTCAAACTATCCCAAATCCTTTGGGGCACTCTTCATGAATCAGGCATGGGCTTTCCACACCTAAAAAAATGAGGGGCAAGGAATCTGAAGATGTATTGCCAGATTTTGGATAGTGACATTGGTTTCTCAAGAGAATAATCAGAATTGACTTATAATATACCTATCCAGCAAAGGAAAAACTCTTGGCACCCTCTGATTGCTCTTCTAATAAATATTGCCGCAGCACCGTCACTGGCATTGCGATTTAATTGACTGCAAAATCAGTGAGCGCGGTGAATGCTCAACAAACCTCAAATCTACTCTCTGACTACAAAAAGATTTGTTAAAGTATGACCCGAAACGGACTGACAGACGTCGCTTGGCTCTTCTAAAAATGCTTGACTGTCTTTAAAATCATCTAAGTGGCCATTGCCCACGCGAGGAAATGTGATTTCAGGTAACTGTGGACTGTCTTGTCATCACTTCTACTGTAGAAGCAATTCATCATGTTCGAATTTCAGATCTAGTATCAAAATCAGTAAGATCGCCGTCACTTGCAATAATATCCAATGTGATTTTTCTCCTTCATATTTCGGCAATCGAAGATCTTTCATAAAATGCACCGAGGAATTTCATTGGAATTAAAGTAAAGGTGCGAGCGAATGAGCCTTGATTAAGAAACCATGCTGTACTACTCGGCCGGAGATTTTTATTGCAATGAATCTTTCCGGATCTTCGGTAAATTATCTGGGTAGTTGTTTAACGTGGTCAAATTCAGAGTTGGCAACTTTCGATCTTGATAAAGATGCTTCAACTCGACTCAAGCCGCCAAGATATACGCCTTTATCCAGTTTAGTGGTGCGTAGAATACTTGCAAGGGCCGTAACAGCTTGTGTATCAACTCTTTCATGTTCTTCAGGGGTCTTTCTTTCTTTGTTTTTCGATCTTAGCCATTGGCTTAGACCTCTCTTCCATCATAGGGGGACTGCTTTGTGCCAGTAACCAACACCATTTATTGGTAGACACCAGTATCGATACTTAGGCCCTCATACAAGAAGTTTTGCAACTTCGTAAGTGGTGTACACTACAAGCGAGTGGCAAACCCCAACTGCACAAAATACAGCGGGATTTGAAACTGCCTTTGGCATCAATGAACTCATCCTGAGTTAGAAACATATCTAAGTTTGTCAGTATACGCTTAATTATCTCTTTATTTGGAGTGAAATTCCTTATATAGTACAATAGTCCCATAAACCTTTTCTCTAAAAATACGCTCTACTGGACATACCGTCCTCCAAGTTCTCCATATCTGATTCACGCCCTTCCGCCGCCTTTTCAGATTCGGCGCTATGTCCATTTTCATGTGGGCCTTTGACCATGCCATCGCTTTGGTCATGAATAAAGTCGCCGTACTGGTAAGTGGATGCAGAATCCTTGTCCTCTAGGGCGATTCCATCCTCGGAATAGCCCATTTCGTGCTTAATGTCCACAGAATGTTCGCTGGCCTCGGGTGACAAATGATCCTCTGCAATTCCTACACCACCTTCTGGCTCGTAATGCTGAAAATAATCGGGTGATTGTAATTCCTTCGCTGAGGGAGAAGAAGTATACTCTATCGGATCGAGCGCACTATTGTCCGCTCCATGGCCGTTTGAATCTGAATGGTCAAGCTGAGCATCTGTGGGTTCGATAGAGCCAGTGTTTTCGTGAGTTTCTAAATGTTCACCGGTTTCGAAGTCTTCCTCTTCCGGCGCCTTTTTCTTCTTGTACAGTTTCTTCGAAGACCGCAACTCACCGCGCTCTTGCTTCAACGCCTGTTGCTCTCTATACTTGGCCAAATATATTTTTAAAACCTCTGCGTAGTTTTCAAACCCTAAGTCGTGAAGTGAATATAAAACATCCTCGCCGTTGATCGTTTTGCGCTTTTCCCGAAGACACTTGTCACTGGCCTCACTGGTGATGAATGAAATAAACTCAGAAACACATTCTTGCATGCATTCTTTAGCGTCTTTGCTGACTTTTGCGGTCATGGGCAACGTACCCTTCATGAGCCGGGCCACGTTTGCAATCGGAAGCCAACGATCTTGCTCACGAAGTTCCATATCTGGGTTCCCCACCACGTTATGGTTACCGTCATCTTTTCCTATGGGTAAATAACTCATTTCTTGATGTTTCTTTCCCTTTTCGGTTATGAGTCCCACGTGATGTCAGAGTTAGAACGGAAACAGCTTTAGATCAGACTTTAATAATCTATAGAAAAATAAACTTGTATGTATAGCTTCGGAGTTTCTCTAACATGTGTTTCGAGGGCCAAGATGTTGATATCCTTGTGCTGACTTTTATCTCAACTCTAAGTGGCTTCAGCTGGACTGGGGTTGACAATGTTATTGTTTGGTCAGCGCACGACCATCATAATCTTAATCTAAATAGAAGCAGTCGGTCCAAAAAATGAAACAATTCCAAATCAAGAAAAAAAGCTCAGCTTATTTGGAAACAATCCTTTCAATCTTTGGACTTTTGAAAAGAAGAGAAACACCTCGTCCATACTGATCTTCACTGATAAAGCACAGTATCAGATATGGATGTACGGGTCTGCTTCTAGATCTGCCTTGGGCCGTTGACCTTCTTAAGGATCCTAATACCACCTTCTTGCATGTCTTCCATCCGGATACCCCAGGTTGTGTACCTTGTGGTGTCGCAGATTGCGACCAAGGTCGTGACTTTTGCGTCAAATCAGGTACTCCTTCGACGCATCTCACCTGAGATCTTTGGTATAGCGGCATACCTTGAGTTTCTAGTGAACACAGTGCTATTCTTCAGCAGGGAGGCCGTTAGGATCGCGAGCCAACGATCCGATTCGGAGACCGTCGCTGTAAACTTTGCCTTTTTACCACTTGTGCTCTTCTTGCCGGTTGTCTCTGGTCTTATGTATCTCCAGACATTCTCCGACTTATACCAGAATACTGTGGCTCGCTTACCGTATGTCAACGCTATTATCGCGCTCATTACTACTCTGATGGTGATCGAATTGATTGCAGAGCCTCTTTTTGCTTTGAACCAGCATAGACTCAACTTCAAACTTCGTTCTAAAGTAGAAAGTATCGCTGTTTTCGTGAAATGCGTCACCATTTTTGGAATTGTGGCCTGGTGGCAGAGAAGTGGCAGAGATATCGCGGATCACGATCTTTTCAAGGGCCAGGCCGTATTGGCTTTTGCATGTGGACAATTTGTGTACTCAGCTTTGATCTTTTTGGGGTATCTTGCGGGTTCATCTTCGGGATTCCCATGGTTAAGATCACTGAAAGCACCCAAAAAACAAATTTTCGACTCAAACCTACTTTCAATATGGAAACTGCTATTTATGCAAATGATTTTCAAGCACCTCCTCACTGAGGGTGACACCTTACTCATCAGCTATTTGTTCACCGTAAAAGAACAGGGCGTCTACTCGGTGATAGCTAACTATGGGTCCATGGTCGCCAGGCTTCTATTCCAACCAATTGAGGAACTGATAAGAGTCTCTTTCACCCGATCTTTCTCTCAGAAAAATCCGGACTTCAATGCTCTACACCGGACGATGATTCAGCTCATGTCATTCTACTTTAACTTGTCTTTGCTCATAATTTTAGGCGGTTACACGAACGGACAGTTTTTGCTCAAAATTCTCTTAGGACGCAGCGAGAAATGGCACCAATCCAGTGTTTTTGCCGACTTCCCCGTTTATGTGCTTTACATTCCATTCATGGCATTTAATGGGATCTTGGAAGCTTTCTTTAGTAGTGTGTCTAACCAGGCACAGATCCGGCACTTCTCCCTCTTCATGTCATTACTGAGTGTTTTTGTTTTCTCTCTCATGTACATTTTAATTGGCAAAATGAGATGGGGAATCAGAGGGTTGATTATTGCTAATATGGCCAATATGGCTTTACGAATCCTGTATTGCTTTGTTTTCTACATGCGGTTCTTCGGTAAATACTCAACTTTGCGACCACGGAGCGTTTCTAGAAAGCTTTCGACTTCCGTTTTCTTAACGACTGGAGCAATGATTATGCAAAATGTTCTTTTCGAAAATGGTATGTCCTCATCCCTAGCCGACTTTGCACAGAGTCTTTTCATTTGTTTCATTTGCCTTTTGGGAATGTTGCTTAATGAAAGAGATCAAATCTTAGGGGCTTTATCAAGAGTAACAAGGAAGAGAAAGGCAGAGTAGGCTCAATTAATATTTAATAGAGTGGAGTTAATGAATAATCATTGTGAAAAAAAGAATTAATGGAGTCGCCACGCGAACTTGTTGGTCTTGCCTTAGCCATGAATGTGCCACCCGCTTCGCCTCCACCACGGGTAGCCTACTGTGCTGAATTGCTTCCCTCCAGTGATTGTGCTACTTATTACTGACTTCCGAGAAGTTGATTACTCAAACCCTCAGAAAGTCGACCGCGGGGATCGAACCGGACTATTTCACGGAACAAGAGCCTTCAAGCGTGCAGCGCGCTTCTGCCAAAAGCCGTTACAGCGAAAATTTTAAATTGTAGTTTGATATGTCGCAACAACGTAGAGAATGAAATGTTATATCAGATAACACCTCAAAATGAGCCTGTTTCAGGACATTATCTTCTGGATCCGAATAAGGGTACTTTAAGCTACCTTTCTGGATGCCAAAAAGAAGCCACATCTCCTTTAAAGTCCTCATTAATGATAACTTTTTCTTCCCCATAGACTCTTATGTAGCTTGTGAACAAATATAGCTTGTGCCTGTGGCAGCTTTCACGTATGGTCTACATATTCCGCCTTGGTATAAAACACGCAGTTTGAGGATACAATGATATTGTTATAGAATGCGCTTTGACCACCGTGCCGATGCTCTTTGAGAGAATGGCGAATGAGAGAGATCCCTTGGAAATTTTCTTCCATGGACACAGACATAAGTTTGACTGGGAATTTCTTGAAGAATACTGAGGTCATAAAACTGAAATTCTCATATGTATCAGGCAGAAACAAATTTCCACAGGTCGTCTTCGAAAGTATGGAGAGAGAAATGGGGATCTCACATTTGATTCGGCATAAATCATCGCCAAAGGCATTTCAAAAAGTTTCAGAAAAGTTATCCACAGCTTTCGATTGCATACATCATTAAATTGGTTCTTAACTCTTCAAAAAACATTTTCAATAGAAGTCAAAGATAATTCGAAAAAGACGTGTCCAATTATCCAGGGCAGGTCACTACCTACCTGCAGTACATTTGATAAATGGAGCCTTCGCTTTGTTCTGAAATAGTCATCCAATGAACAGAATACTGCGGACATTGATGTGAAAGCTTATGAAAAAATCTGCAATTCTCATCCCCATAAGCCTGACAAAGTGAAATGGATACTCGGGTTTCAGAATCCAAAGATAAACCTATGCTGTTCGTTGAAGTGTCCAAGTCGATGGGTGAGTTGGCTGCGGCCATCACGAAAAAAAATCAGGAACTTGACCAACTCAAGAACGAGTACGAGAGAAAACTACGCCTAGTTGAAACTTACCTCCTGCATCTTCCGGCAGAAGAAAGTTCAAGACAAGATACCGAAGAATTTGTCAGCAGCGTCGATAATCTAGAAGAGCCGGTCACGTGCCCCCACTGTAGCAGCACGCTATTTGACATGGACCAAAGCACAGACTTTATTCTTGTTCCGAAGGCTCGTCTCCGACCACTAAACACTGCCGTGAACACCGAAACATTCCCACAGGCCAAAAGCCCTGATCAGGAAGTCCCTGAGACCAAATCCAAATCATATCAACCAGGGAACCTTGGGAGCAATAGTAACCAAAACAAGCTGAAACGTACATGCTCATATTGTAAAAAAAGCGGCCATTCACGAGCCCGATGCTTTAGCCGATTGAATAAGGAACCCCTGACCCACTGAGCATTCGGTAACTTAGCAGCAATAGAAGAATAATTATACAAAACATCAAAAAATCATACATTATCGTAATATACACGTGCAAAAAGGTGACAGTGACTGGCGCTGCTCAGTAGATACTGCACTCACTTCGTTCCTTGAACCATGGCTTCTATAAGTTTAGTTAGTATGACATATTTCCTCGATGTGGTTCTGTTTTATAATTCTTATTCACATACCTCTTCTGGACGCATCTTGTAGCAATGTGCAATCCACACTGTTGGCACTCAAGTGTACGTATCTGACGGTAGACCCTCTCACAAATAGAGTCTTGACTGCTTTCAAGTGAGGGTACTTGTCCTCGTTAACGGTGGAGATATTGTCTAGCTTTAGGTTCAAAAACTGGTCCACGGATTTCAACGTGCCCTTGATCTCAAGATCATTTTTCAATTCGACCACAACTTCTTGGTCGACTAGGGTCTTGAAGAAGCTGAAGAACAACATCGTTTATTCAAATTTTCGAGCTTCTGGCGATTGTACTTTCTTCGATTTTGTTATAGATAGACCGTCGCTTGAGAATTGGTGCGTGAACGACTGTATATTTCCAGGCTAGCATGAGAAAAACGCTCGAGGAAAAAAGACGCACTAAACAAGACATAAGAGTAAAGTGAGAACAATACTACGCGAGCAAACAATATCAAATATGCAGCTGAATTCATTTACTTTTCTATGCATGAAATAGCACCCGCTCTCGAAGCTAGTCATCGAGGTCTTCTATAAAACCTTCTTCGTGATCGGAGTTGAGCATGGTCAAGGGCGACAGGCGAAGGCTTGAGGTGTGTGGGGACTGGTCCCTTATGCGCAGCCTATAGGAAGCGAGTTTGTCCTTGAACACTAGAAAACTTGTGTCCGAAATAGCGCTGTCGCTTAAGTCCTCAAGCGTATACATTTTTTCGTTCAAGCGAGATGGCCGTTTTGCGTTGTCTCTATACTTGAAGCCGTGCTTGCACCGCACAACGGCCGGATGAAGGTTTCGTAAGAGATTGGGTCTCATTACTGCGGGCCGCTCCATCGCTCTAAGTTGAAGAGGTGTGGATGTGCGTAAGACGTCAGGGAAAGCTATGGGGGTAGGAAGTGACAGATAACCGTCAAATGGCGTCACAAGATCGCAGTCGATGAGCTCTTCAAGCTCAAACTTTGAGTTTTCGAACTCTTGCATAGCTCTTTGAAGTTTATCTTGAGATGACCGGAACGCGCTGTGATTGATATTCATGGGCTCGCCGTCACTAGCGAACAGCATGGAGCTTTGAAAAGGTGGTGAATCTATGAGACAGGGAAACAGGTCATCCTGCGGGATAATGAGCCCCGTATTCGGACTTAAAGGGGGCAAACACTTGTAATCTTCCACATGAGGGATCTCTTCTACTGAATTAATATCCCCTGGGATCTCTGCGGGGAGCTGGCCGTAAAGTAGTTTGAATAATGCCTTGTTTCTTTGTTGACCTTCTAGTAGTTCCGGATCCACAGCTTCAGCAGCGTAGGAGTTGAGAATGTTTTGGTTCTGGGCGAGCGGTGATTTAGATGATACGAGGGACGGCTTAACTTTCCGTTTCTTCAAAGCTCCCTGGTTTTCAGCGTCATTTTCTGGATCCAGCGGCTCATGACTGATCAAGTTCGCAATGCTTGACCTAACTGAAGCCTTTTCGAGCTTGCTATCTCTCTTATCTGAGAGCGGGTAGTTTGAAGGAGACCTTCCCCTGACGATCAATGGAGGAGACTGAGTGGATGCAAGTAAAACAGTCAGCCCCAGCTCAGTTACGCCGAGAAGTTGCACCACAAGAAGGTAATGCTTGTTGTTCGTACTGGCCAGCTTTCTGTTGCCGCATCCCGCTGACAGAAACTGGATACGCTCATAACGCGCCACGAGCGAGATCTCGCAATCCATGGGATAAGTGGCAAGCACACAATTGGGGTTGGCGGCCACGGCGCTTTGGTGGTCTTCTTTCAGAAGATAGAAGAGGCGGTTACACCGGTCGATTTTCTCGCCGTTGCGTATATTAGCCACCAGCTTCATTGTAGTGTGGGCGGGCAATTCGCCAGGCACGGCGAAGTATAATGGTGGGGCGCTCTGTGGACCACGGTCCCGTTTCGCTGTGTGCTGGACGAGTGTGACTGCGGTTGAGTTATCTTCGAGACAAACCGAAGTGAGCAGGATCTTGAACGCGTCAATTTTGCGGTGATTTCCCACAGGGTCGATATACTCAAACGTGTCTGTGGCGGTTATATTGAGCGGGTGCCCCACGAACAGGAACGCCGCCACCAATGTAAAGTAGTTGCGCTTGTACCCGATCCACTCGCCCTCAATCATATCAAAGCCGCGGTCAAGTCTCGCGGTAATTCTAGGCACTAGCGGCTCTTTGCCAGAGTTGAGCACAGCAAATCCCGGGGTGGTTTCCAGAAATGGTGGTCCCACGCGGAACTGGTTGCTCGAGCGAGGTGCGAGTCTGCGTTCTCTTTGGCGGGCATCCTCCTTTCCTGGTGCTACAGCTACCGCAGCTTCTATTTTCACGGTTTCGAACTCCGAAAGTGGAAGCGGCTCGGAAAATGCGGGGTCCCCATTTGGGACTGTTTCTTCTGTTTGTGTAAGCATAGGTGGTATTAATGGGTGCAAAAAGATCGTCTCGTTCAAAGATGTGTTGCAGCCAGTGCGAGCGGCGCGCAAACTCACGAATGCCACCACCATGAATTATGGAAGTGTCTCTGCACCCAATTCGTAGCTATCACAAATACTATGAGTGCTAATGCCTTAAAGCATAGAAGTGAATTTGTCAGTAGAGAACTAGAGCGTATGAAGTATGTGGGATGTGCTAAATTGTCTGTGATTTTGCTATTTTTCTGGAGGCTTAGTTAGTATTATGGGGTACATTGTCATCATTTGTCATTATCGAATGGTGAGTTCTTTTTTATTCTATTTTAATTTGTCCTGTGAAACAAAAGCTCTTCTAATCATGATATTCGAAAATGAAGTGATATCATCATATGCGCTGAAACAAATAAGCCATATAAATGCAAGTCACCCATGTCCTTAGCGGGTATTCCTCATCGGTTGGGCCGCGCACGACCCATCTCTTCTCTTAAGGTTTTTTGAGAATTCTAATTTTCTACGAACAAGACAATAAGAAGGGTTACGAAATGGGAAAAAAAGCCATCGACTCCAGAATCCCGGCGCTTATCCGCAATGGTGTTCAGGAAAAACAGCGGAGTTTTTTCATCATCGTGGGTGACAAGGCCCGGAACCAGCTTCCGAACTTGCACTATCTTATGATGAGTGCCGATCTCAAGATGAACAAGTCTGTCTTGTGGGCATACAAGAAACAATTGTTGGGATTTACGTCCCATCGCAAGAAGCGTGAGACCAAGATTAAGAAGGACATCAAGCGCGGGATCCGGGACGTCAATGATCAGGATCCGTTCGAGGCATTTATTTCGAACCAGAACATCCGGTACGTGTACTATAAGGAGACGGAAAAGATTTTGGGAAACACCTACGGGATGTGTATTTTACAGGATTTTGAAGCTATTACGCCCAACTTATTGGCTCGTACGGTCGAAACTGTGGAAGGCGGAGGTGTGGTGGTAATGCTTTTGAAGAATATGTCGTCATTGAAACAGTTATACACCATGACAATGGACATCCATTCTAGGTACAGAACTGAGGCTCATGACGATGTGGTGGCTAGATTCAACGAACGGTTTCTTCTTTCTTTGGGCTCCTGTGAGACCTGTTTGGTCGTGGATGACGAGTTGAATGTCTTGCCTATTTCAGGCGGAAAACACGTCAAACCCCTTCCCCCTGCAGACGAGGACGAACTCACACCAAAGCAAAAAGAGCTCTCTACCCTCAAAGAATCTTTGGCAGAGGTGCAGCCTGCTGGTTCTCTTGTGTCGCTTGCGCGTACCGTCAACCAGGCTCAGGCCATCTTGACCTTTGTCGATGTGATCTCTGAAAAGGCATTGAACAATACCGTGACTCTTACCGCCGGCAGAGGTCGGGGTAAGTCTGCTGCGCTTGGTATTGCCATTGCGGGTGCGGTTTCTCACGGGTACTCCAACATTTTCGTCACATCGCCATCGCCAGAAAACTTGAAGACCTTGTTTGAGTTTATCTTCAAGGGTTTCGATGCCTTGGGTTACACCGAGCACATGGACTACGATATAATCCAGCTGACTAACCCATCGTTTAACAAGGCGATTGTCCGTGTGGATATCAAGAGGGCGCACAGACAGACTATCCAGTACATTTCTCCCAGCGATCACCACGTATTGGGACAGGCCGAGTTGGTCATCATCGATGAGGCAGCCGCCATTCCTCTTCCCGTAGTCAAGCGTCTCATGGGCCCATACTTGGTGTTCATGGCCTCCACGATCAACGGTTACGAAGGTACTGGTCGGTCTTTGTCATTGAAATTGATTCAGCAATTGAGGGACCAATCGAATTCCAGAAACAGCGATACCGAGGTCGTCTCCCGCGATAACAAAAGTATCGAGGCTCATTCCATGGCGCGTTCCCTTCGTGAAGTTGTGTTGGACGAACCTATCCGTTATGCTCCGGGCGACCCTGTGGAGAAATGGCTCAACAAGCTTTTATGCTTGGACGCCACACTCACAAAAAACGCTCGCTTTGCTACTAAGGGTACGCCTCACCCGTCCGAATGCAATCTCTTCTACGTGAATAGAGACACGCTCTTCTCATATCACCCTGTATCGGAGACGTTCCTTCAAAAAATGATGGCGCTCTACGTGGCCTCTCATTACAAGAACTCTCCCAACGACTTGCAGTTGATGAGTGACGCGCCCGCACACCAGTTGTATGTGCTTCTACCACCTATAGATCCCAAAGACAATCGTATTCCAGACCCACTTTGTGTTGTGCAATTGGCTTTAGAGGGAGATATTTCCAAGGAAAGTGTGCGCAGATCATTATCGCGTGGCCAGCGTGCTGGCGGAGACTTGATCCCATGGTTGGTGTCGCAGCAATTTCAGGACGACGAATTTGCCTCGTTGAGCGGCGCCAGAGTCGTGAGGATTGCCACAAACCCTGACTATGCCGGTATGGGGTACGGAACCAGAGCACTTGACTTGTTGAAGGACTACTTCGAGGGGAAGTTTACTGATATTTCTGAGTCCAACACATTGGGTGACCACACTTTACAAAGAGTTACAGACGCCGAGTTGGCCAAGGCCTCTCTTAAAGATGAGATTCGTCTCAGAGATGCGAAGTCTTTGCCTCCCTTATTGTTGAAGTTGCTGGAAAAAGCACCTTATGCTTTGAACTATTTGGGAGTGTCTTACGGTATGACTCCTCTGTTGCACAAGTTTTGGAAACGTGCAGGCTTTGTGCCGGTTTATTTGCGCCAAACTGCCAATGAACTAACGGGTGAACACACTAGTGTCATGCTACATGTATTGAAAAACCAGAACGATGCCTGGCTTCGTGAATTCGCCAAGGATTTCCATAAGAGATTCTTGAACTTGATGTCCTACGAGTTCAGGAAATTTCCAGCGGTGCAAGCGCTCAATGTGATCGAATCGACCGGCAAAGTCAGCTCGCAGGTATTGAACAGATCCACATTGGATAGCCAATTGTCGCCATTTGACTTGAAACGGTTGGAATCTTATGCAAACAACTTGTTGGACTACCACGTGATTTTGGACATGATGCCTTTCATTGCACAAGCCTATTTCTCAAGGAAAGCCAGCGAGGTATCTTTGTCTTCGGTTCAAGGTGCCATTCTTTTGGCAGTCGGCTTACAGCACAAGTCAATTGATGATGTAAGCAAAGAGTTGAGTCTTCCGCCATCTCAGGCTATGGCGATGTTTTCCAAAATCGTTCGTAAGTTCTCCACATATTTCCGTTCTGTTTTGAGCAAGGATATAGAAGAAGCCATGCCAGCCCTCGAGGACGACGATGTGAATGACATGAACGGCGATGAAACGTATGCCGCCAAGTACGATGCTGAAGCAATCGAGAAGGCAATGACACAGGATTTGGACGACGCCGGAGATGAAGCCGTTTCTGAGTTGAGAATGAAACAGAAGGAGTTGATCAACGCACTTAACTTGGACAAATACGCCATCAACGACAATGTCGAAGAATGGGATGATACTGCGGCCGAGAAGGCAGTCGGCAAGCTGGGAGTAGTGAGCATGAAGAGCAAGAATAAGAGAAAGAGTGAAAACGCTGAGCAGATCTATGAAACTGAGATCAAGAGCTCGAACAAAAAGAGTAAGAAGGGCAAAAAAGGAAAGTAGATAATTTGGTCTTGGACATACGGACCCTAGATATTAAATACCAAATAAAAAAGTTTCAGGTATTTGTCAGGTCGAAAGACCAGTTCTTTGGCTACAAACTCCCGAAATCTATGATTGTTAAGTGCATTATAGCTGACAAACTCAGACTGGCATTCTCCTTGGGGAAAATGGCCTTATTTATAAGTGATGATGAGGATGAGTGTAAGAGACTAAAGGATGAAATAGGCACGACGACAAACCAACCTGAAGCATATGTGAAACACTTTCTGAATCAGAAACATACACAGTGCGACGTCAGGCTTGGTGAGGCCAGGAAGACCGAGTAGCAAGTCTAGTGCCAAACTGGGACCCTGGCAGTAGTAATAAAAAAAAGACTTTTGAAGAAATCAAAAGGTATAGACGTCATTGTTGTACAGAAAAACCTGGCCAACCCTCTGATTGTCCTATTCAAAAGTAATCTCTTTGATAGAGTTTGTGCCTTGTGCAATACCCTCCAAAGCTGACAAGACCAAAGTCTGCAAGTCATGGGTTCCATCATTGTTGATATCGTGGATACCTAAATCTAGAGCATGTTTGGATAATAAAGATTCTACATCGTCTGTCTCAAATAAATGCTTATGGGAAGCCACATACGCGGGCCACACAATGTTATCGAAGTAGCCTGGTGGGTCCGCCCAGAACCCTTCATGTGTATTATATCCTTTTCGCAGGTCACGGCGATGTTTGAGCATGGCATATGGAGCACGGAAAAGGAGCTTGACGTCGAGCAAATTGGCCACTGAAGAGTCATGGTAAAGCATAAAGCCATCCACAAGCACCACATGACACAGATTCAACCAAGAGAACTCAGAATTTATCTGTGACTGAATTTCAAGCCTTTGTTTCTCAGATAACGAGAGCTCCAGTTCAATCTCAAGCGACTCCACAGGCAACACTTGTCCGTTGGATGCCCTCACGGACTTGATGTATGCCTTGAACCTTTCCCAATCAAGCGCCTCAGCACAGTCCCAGTTCTGAACACCGTGGTGTTTGTCAATGGGGATTTGTGCATCTGGAAAGTAGAAATCGTCCAAGTGAATTTCTGTGCAATGCGGCAATACGCCCATGAGGCCCTTGACAACGGTAGACTTACCCGACGAGGACGGCCCGCTTATCCCTACAAGAACTAATTTCATAGAAGCCTCACGAGCTCAGATGAGATCAACAACAATCGAGTAAGTGTAAATGGGACCAGTTCTAGTGCAGGGACCGTTTCAAAGCGGAGCCGAGCCGAGGATATGAAACGGTTCCCACCGACCTTATTGCGGCATGAGGACGCACAATGATTGTGCAGGCAGTATGGAAGCTAGTGAGAGAGAGCGAGATCAAATAATAGAGGCGATAAGATTCCGTTCAAGACCAATGAATAAACATGTCATGAATCAACAAGCAACAACTGCGCGAATAAGAGTTTCCCCGCTAGTGTTGTTCCAACCCGAAAGTTCAGTGTACCTTAGTCGCAGATTGTTTACTCGTACAAAGCAGCCGAAATATTCCCGTCCCTATTGTTTTTAATACTACATGCAGTACACCAACAAATCGTTTTTCAAGCATTGATTGTGCTGAAATGAAATGCCTATAGGATAGATAGAAGTTTTCAAGGGGCGCTGTGATGTATGTTTCAAACAAGCAAAGGCAATTGCAGCAAAACGCAAGAATTTTTAGTAAGCCATAATATTAATCAGAAGATCTCCGAATCTTACGCGAGAAACCATTCCACCCTCTGAGCCGTCAAATACACCATCGCATATAAGCCACTTAATTTCAGTAAGTTTTCAGAATAGAGCTAAGTCTTGCCAAATGCTGCAATTAAGCCCGCAGTCCTAATCCAGAAACTGCAACCCTGTAGTACTCACTTGTTAAAAGGGGCGTGTATTTTTGCGCGCGAAAAATTGTTTCTCATGAAACACAAAGTCAGGCCACCCAGACCTATTGTTGGCTTGCAAAAATCAAGTGAATTCTTCATTGTTGATTCGAAGCAGGCAAGCGGGCTCTATTGTTCATGGGAGCGCTGGCGGCTCAGAGACCATTTCCCCGCATGACGAATGAAACACGAGTCTTGAACAGGCAGCCTAAGCCGTTGTGGAACTCTGCTGTTGATGTAAAACATTTGTGCCATTGTTATTACTTCAATCGGTGTTCATTTCTTTGAGTCCGAGCACAACTGCAAACACGGCACAAAGCTCGTTCCATTTGCATATAGAAGCCCCGCGCGCCAGAATGGGTAATATGTGCCTGCCACTGCTGTACAGTGAGATGGGAGTGCGCATGTTGCCGTTTTGGGAAAAGAAATTGTGCACGACTTACTGCAAGCAGTAATTTTTGCACCCAATTCTTGCATGGTGCCTGCCAGTAGTGATTTATGAAGCGCCATTGTTGGTTGCACGCGTCTAAAACCTATGCAATTTTCTCCAGGTTCTGTTATGAATTACCTCGCAGTTTATTCATTGTTACCTCTTTAGGCAAATTCCTCAACCATGCTTGAGAGATACTTGGATCTTTCCGGGCAACATGCCCTCAACCTGCTTTGATTTGATCTGTGAAAAAGACGCCCTCTATTCAGCTGCCGATTTGCCTCGGGCATAAAACCATCTTAGCTAGTCCTTAATTGCTCCTCCTCTTAGATTTTTTACTCCCATTCCTTGTCATAATTATAACACCTTACCCGCTTTATTCATAGGGCTCGTTTTTTCACTCGTGCTTTTCTTGACAGCTCCCCCACGATTCCCCACTTGTTCAACCTTATTTGCATTTTACCATAGTTCAAGGCGATCACATCATTGCCCAATTAATATCAGATATTTTTGAATTCAGTAAACTGAGTATTCAAAAGGTCAGGCTTCGCAGCATATCATTTTTACCCAAGGTCATATCACAGACCTTTTTTCAACGGTGCCTCATTGCTTTTAAGTTGATCTCTTTATCCTTCATCATGAACACACAAGCAGGTGTGGATCCTACCGGGATGAGTTGCGCTAAAGACAGCACCACATCACCTCCTCCATTCTTACCTCGCATCAAAGACTTCAATATTAAGATTCCGAAGTACGGAAACTACGACCATCTGGCAACGGGTCAGCACGTGGAAAATAACGTTCAACACGAAGAAGCGGGAAAAGAAGAGAGCAAGCGTTTACTCCCAAAATCTTTGAGCTCCCCCAAGCATTTGACGTCACCTCTTGAAACACCCGCAGGAGACATTTCTAAGATTTTGGATCTGCCTGGACAAAGGTTATATAGCGAAGCAGTTGTATCGCAATCGCTTCGGCTCCGTATTGAACAGGAGAAAACAAAGCAAGTCCAGGAAAAGGTCGAACTTGCGCGAATCGTGGTGCAGCTTATGAAACAGGCAGAGGCCCACGGGTTGGGCAGCCTGTTGATCCGCCGACTCTTTCTTGATGAAGATTGCGAAGAGTATAAAGGTCACATTGACAAACTATATCGCCAGGCCACGCTGTCTAACCTGACTAACGTGTCTCCCAAGTTACATCCTCTTTGTACGCCTTCTCCGCATAAGCTGCCCATCGCTATCGGAGAATCATCATTGAGTTCAGGAGCAACGACAGCTTCCGGCTCTCTTGCCAAAATGAATGATCACGATCAGAAAGATACCCATCCACTTCCACTGTTTGTGCCATCGAAACGAGAGGGTCACACAAGGGTGTTAAGTGATTCTGCAATTCCTTCGGGAAAAGTAACACAAGGCACAGTTGCTGGGAATGTAGGCCAGACCCAGGGCCACGGGTCACGGACACTTGCATCGCCCACCATGCCTCCATTTGCACAACCAGTCTATCCCGTCTACTACCAGGTGCCTCCGGAACACTTTATCCAGCCTCGTACGCAAGCCAAGAGTGAGGACTCAGAACAGGGCCTGCCACGCTTGAGCCAGTGCTGTCCCAGCCACACGTTCCTGTCACTGCCAAAATCGGGCAACCCAGCCCAAGCCAAAGACTCACAACAAGCGCCGACTTCAAATTCTCCGAGATCACAGAACGATAATGAACAACATCAACAGCAGCATCCACATCATCAACAACATGATAGACAGCCCATATACTACGTGAACTCGCTGCCACCAGGTGTGGTCCCCGGGCACGCAATCATGCCGTCGTCATTCTTTGCCCCACCACCACTTTCCAATGTCAATGTTGGTGTCGGTATGGGCATGTTACCGTGGAGTGCTCCCCAGGCACCACAGGATAAGCGGAGTCATGTTGACGAAGACACACCCGTGCAAAAGAAGCCGCGCACAAAGAACAATGGCATTAGTTTCATGATCAGCACGCCGAAAAACCCGCCCGCGCAAAAGTATAATAAGCCATCCGGGACCGCCTGAAGCGCGCGATACTGTTGATATTTACAGCCATTCCTTCTTGAAGAAGCACGCCTGTAAGTGTTTTATTGAGCAGTTTTACACTCTTTAATTCTCATATACTTTTTGTGATGTTGAGAATGAAAAAATCGAAATTCATAGAGTACGAACTGTACTTTTCATCAAAGCTGTAAAAGAAAAGATGGTATGTGTTCTATTTTATCTTCGAATATGGTAGGAGAAGTCACGTATATCATTCCCGCCCTTGATATACAGTTGCGCCCATCGTATATACCTCGCAATGATGCGGAAAAAGCTGAGAAATGCTATATGTAATGTGAGCTTAATTTGATTATTCATATTGTAACTCGTCACTCAATTTATCGCTTATTACTGCATCCCTTCGATTTTGAAGAGACAGTGTATTCGCTCGTTATTAGCGACATTAAGATTGAGCGCAGGCACTTTCTAAAACTGACCCGTTGCGTGAAAAAAGTCAATTGAGTTACGTTACAGAAAAATTTCCACATGCTTATTTGATTCAACTTGGTTTTAATGGGAGATAGAAACACTCATGTTTGCCTTTTATGAGAGATTGTTATTAATACCTGCTCGGCTCGCGTATTCGCGGCGGCACCTGGTAATGAGTAACGAGAGTAATTACTCATAAATCAGTATTAGCTCAACACTCATGATCGAAAGGCGTGATGAGGTCACTCCTTTCTCATTATTATTATCACGCCTTGAACGAATAACTATCCGCGAAATTGGTCTCATAATTGAGTAGTTACTCTCTTTTTCGCATCACTGGTACCTCGTGGTGTATATGGCGATAGACTCTACAAATCACGCTTTGGATAGCAATTCGCAATGATGTTTGAGATTCGTACTCCAGACCCCATACGTGGTGGTGGAAGCTCCCAATTCTCTTTTTAATGGACATGGGGGATTTGTTTATATTGGATCCATGCCTGAGTCAATTCAGCAATAATTGATGATGAAAGCGATTGATATTAGGCTTGAAATTATCTTCTTCTGGAAACTGCAATTATGACGAAATGAAACACTTGCAAGTTTTAGCTCCAAGAACATTTTCAGCCCATCAATTGACACAGATATGTCCTGGCAAAACAAAGAGTGTTGAAGGGTGATGAGCCCGCATTCCAGATCTAAGAGCAACTCTGGAACCGCTTTTTCAGACATCTATTCAATGAACCATGGTTGAATTCAATTCCTGTTTTTGACTCGGAAACACATCTCTTCCATAAAAGCACGAAGTTGATTTAGCTCAAGTAATTTTTCACTCACGTATCGAAGGCAGATCAACAGTAACTTCAAGAAAATACCACATATAGCAGTGAAGCTCGAGTGCAATCCCTAATTGGCGATTTTCACCTGTTCCTCTTCCTCGTCTATGAACGCGGGCAACTTTTCTGGCGCCAGGTCTGTGGTCAAGTAACTTGGCGTGCCCAAGCCTGACTCGTTCATCTCCGCTTCGAAGTCCATTTCATCACCCAATGCGTCCAATTCAGCATCAAGCTCCAGTTCAGAAATGTCGTCCGGGGCGTCGTAGCTCATCAGTAATGATTCCTGTAGCTCGTTCAGCTTATCGATTAAATCCAACATTTCATCCTGCAACTGTTCGATTTTGTCGATATCAATCTTGCCGTATGACTGCTTCAAAGCCTTATTGGCTGACTTCATTGCATCCATGGTGATCACTGTGTTCTTCAAATTATCGGTGGTCATTGACGCCTGGGTCATGTTCCACAGTTGGCTTTCCAACTGGTCTTTTTGAGCTTCGATCTGTTTGCGCTGGCGCAATAGTTTGAGCGCCTTTTGCTTCAATGCACTTTTCCCCGGCCCATCCCTCATCCGCCCGATTTTCTGCTGATACGTGGATAATTCTGCGTTGATCTTAGAGAGCTTCACATCAAGCAGCCCGACGCGGTCATCGATAGAGCTGATTGCATCGTTGAGAGACGGCTTGGGCGTTGCAGATTTTGTGCCGAAAAGTCTATTCATATTTAAATATTCTTAAGAAAAATACTTGCAGTTGAGTTTTAGCCGAATCAAGACGCACCAAGTGGTTAACATGGGTTTGTATGGGGGCTCCAGTTACATATCTATCAAAGACACCCGTACACCTAAAGGCGATATATCAGAACACTTGAATGTGACACTCTTTCCGAAATGCTCCTAAACAGTTCGGTGGTAATTTTTTCAGGCAGACAAAAAAGGCAGTACAGTGTCAGAGATAACTGATCTAGAAAATATCCGATACTGGGCCTTAAGCGATATTGGGTCCTCGGTGTCTCACCTGGTTCTAAATGAGGGTTCCAATTTGGGATCTGAAATAGCTATATGCTCAGACCTCAATACTGGTTAGTTTGATTGGAATCTCCAATATTATTCTAACTATGCAGATATCTTAACTTATTTCTTTACAACTAATTCGTAAACCGTGTGCGGTTGAGCTACAGATAAACTTCCATTGGGATGTTTTAGGCCAATAACACCTTAATTTCGTGTTAATTGATGACGAGAACGTCCACGTTTCGAACATGTAATTGTTTATCTCTGTCTCGACTCCACTTTGCTTTGCCTCATTTTTTTAGGTAAGATGGCTACAGCTGAATACTCCTAGAGGAATAAACTCTAATCAATCCCGATATGACTCATTTTGTATCACGGCCCACTCTATACCAAACTTCAGCAAAAACAAACCAATTGGTATTCATTTCTCGTCGTTAGGTCAAAATTCTCGATTCCTTGTATTTTCCTTCACTTGACTATTCATTTTCGTTAATCTTTTCTTAAGTACATCTTAACAGCTACCCTGAACCTATTTTTGTAATATACATAGGCCAATGAATAGGTGCAAATGAGGCATTTTTTCCTAACCACATAGGGTACAATTACCAAGATTCATGATACCACAGCTACTATAGAGGCAACAACTATAAAGGCAAACACTAGATATTTTAATGGATCACTTCTTTTCGATCGTCGAAGTATAGAGGACTTTTGATGATATACTTTTTCAGCTCAGAGTTAGCCGTTTCCAAATATATTCATGCCTGCTTTTACGGCTTCGTGGCGAGAGTATGGAGATAAAAGATCAGTTTGAGCGTTCGGAAGTTGAAGCAAAACACAAAATTTATTGCTGGCACTAGATTAACCTCTCACAAATAGTCAAGAGCACTTGGTATTTCTTCAAAAAGCCAAAACATAGCTCACTATATCGTTTAGCAATTACTTGAATTTTATGTCCGCTCATGACGGTCCGATAGAAATACCTAGCTCATCGATTTCAGAAAATGGCTAGCTAGATCAAGAAGGAGTACATCGGCTAGCCGTGATTTTTTGTTAAACATCCGCCGCACTCCTATACCCACGTTTGGCAAGCTATCAAATTCGGCCGTCCAAGAGTTCAATAAGCGGGTGAAAAGTCCCACTTTCGCCTCATACATATCGATGCTTGGGTCAGGTTCACCGGAGCTATTATACAATGATAATAAGCTCACATTAAGCTCGACAACTGAGTTTACTAAATGAAGTGACTTTTGACCGTCATACATAAAGTGCTTCAAGAGCTCGAGTGAATCCGCCATAGTGTGAAACATGTGTTCGGCAAACAAGAACTGATTCGAAAGTCTATGTTCAAAGGGCAGCTTTTTACCCGCCACACGTGCAATAGTACTGAGCTGTTTCTCGAGTTCATCGGCCTCCAGCTCGAATCGGGCGGCGTCAAATCCTGTCTCTTTTAAGAAGTGCTGTAAGTGACTTATATAAGTTTCCAACTGATATTTGGCTTTGGGAAACTCTTCTTCAATGGGTTTCTTGGCTTCTTCGTCATTTCTTACACAAGTGTTGCTTTCAGCTTTCTTATTTGCCACGAGACTCTCAAACCTATCTCCTGCCAAAAGTTTAAAGCCCAGCAGTTTATCGTAATATTCACAACCAAGCAGAGTAGCAGCAGAAATCATGATGGGATAAACCAATACGAAACTCTTTAAAGTCTTCATGTTTAGGCAAGGGCTCATAAAGGCAAGGTATTGGGCTCAGGATTCATGAGCTCTTTTTATAGAAGCCCACTAGAGTGTCGAGACATAATTGTCCTTGATTCTAGAAATTTCTCAAACGAAGGCGCAAAATTAAGACGAGTGGAACCACTTTCCATTTTAGTGCATTTTTATGTTGGCTGCGCCAAGTGCAAAGTTATACCACGTATCCTTATACGAAACAGAATTCATTCTCTCTTCACAAACTGGTATCTTACATCCCAGTTTTGAAAGTATACTCATAATGTCGTGATCAAATTTTAGAAGTAAAGAAGCTCGAACTTTTCAAGACTCGATTTCTGCTCGCTTTCTTGTCCTCTACAATTGATACTTGAACATTTTTTTAAAAGAAACAAAACACATGACAGGAAGCCCCTAGAAAGTGACCAAAATAACAAAGCTACAGAGAAAGAATCTGCAACACATCTGAATAAAATACTGAGCAATGAAGAGATCTGGCTTTCCCAAGCCTTAGCTTCTCCTGCTTACTCAAGCCGCTGGTTATGCAATATCAACCTGAATGCACCATAGTAAAACCGAAACTTGTTTCATTCGCCGATTCGGGAGAAGTTGAAGAGTTTCACCCCCGACTCCACCCTGCGTCTGGAAAAATACCATCGGCGGACGGTTCTGTTATAACAATTTAGGTTCCGAAACGAATCATACGTAAAGTCTAATGGCACCAACATTGATTTTAACTCTATTGGAGATTGTATGTGTAGCAAACTCCACACATATTAAGTTTAAGCATATTAATTATAAATATAATTCTAAATCTCTTTCAGGTTTGTCCTTTGCAAGCAAAGATGGCATTTGAATCCTGGAATTGACCTTGGAGCATCATGTTGAGCAACATATGAGCCAAAATCGAATAAGTGAACGCTTTTAGGTCCTTGTTTTTTTTTTTTTTTTTTTTTAAAGAAACAAATCATATTACAGGAAGCCACTAAATGTGACCAAAAACTATAAAACTATAAAGAAAAAAC
>JAKTYA010000189.1:0-69238 GCA_030561745.1 Metschnikowia gelsemii
AAGAGATATCTGTCATCGTAATGGAGCACGCAGAATGGTGAAAATGGGCTTTGGAGAAGGTGGCGTGCGAGTCGTTCTCGTTTTTTTGTTTTCAATGAACGAGCGAGGAGCATTCGAGTATCACAAAATTTACGGCCGTGAATACGTGCATGTCAGGTGCTTCTGCTTGGGCTTCAACCCAATATCTGAGCAAGATGTGCAGCACTGGTTAATGAGTACCTCACTGAAGAAAGACCTTAGAAAAAGCGTGAAAAACGTAAAATAGACGTAATAAAGAACGTAAAAAGGCGTAAAAAAACGTAAAAAAGCGTAAATATAAACGTAAAAAACTTAAAAGTAAAACGTATTACGATAAATTACGATTTACGAAAATGGGGGTCGTCGTAATCGTAAATCGTAATCGTAAATCCTTAGCGTAAACGCGTAATTTTCATTACGATTTACGCAAAATTACGACAACGCGCAACACTGGGAACGACCACTCAATTCGAACACAAGTCACACGTCGTAAAGAAAATTTATAACGAGGATTATCTTTTCGGAACTTAAAAGTAATTGGATGGTTTAAGACAAAGACCTGGTAAGATGACCTCGACCATTCGGGCGAGAAACCTTGCGGTGTGAGTTCCTCTTATCTCATGCCCTATTAGCTTATGCTGCAGCGACTGCACACGTGCTGTAAACTGTATTGGTAGGCGTCACATTTGGTTACGTCTGATTCTTGCTTAAACCACTTTCTCCATCCTATATTGTGGACCACTAAAAAAGTTAGATTTAAGAGAATCGGCTGGATATTATGAAGCAAGTGAGATTTTGTAAGGAAATACAATTTTACTTCTAACGTTTATTCATCTGGAAAATCTATTTACGTATGCGAAATACTATTCAATATCATATATATATATATATATATATGTTACCATATAAATGTATGTTACTATATATACGGACAAACTTATTTATCGGATACATACTAATGCAGGAGGTAAACATCAAAAACTTATGCTATTTAATTCTGCAAACGCCATGTCAAGCAGAGTCAGCCTAATACAAGTCATAAATAATCATGACTCTTCCACGAACTGCTCTCTAAACCGTACGTGATGGTTTCCCATCATACGGCTCTCCAATTAAACCATTTTAAAATAACAAGATAATAAAAGAATCACCAGATAGGAGTTTTAGACACTCACAATAAAAGTAAATAAAAGTAAATAAAAGACATCAAAGTCAAGAATAAACTTCACTTTCTGAACTAACGGAAAGCAGAATTATCAGAAGGTGAAAGTTTGCTATCATGACATAAATCATGATGATACTTACATAAGGGGATCTGCTTACGGCGAATACTACCTTGTCATTGCTGAAAAGAAGCACCACCGACAGCTAGCATATAGCCTCGAACGTCCTTGACAGATCTAATATGATGCATTTCAATGTTTGATTTAGAACCACAAGGAGTACAAACTTAACCAAAGGCAGTATCAGTAAGCTTATTAGTTCATCTAGCTCAAGCAATTTGAAGACATTGTCATCGTCCATACCGGTATTAAACTTTTGAATTTTCTCATAGTTTTAGGCACGTTTCAACCTATACCGGTATCAGGATCAGTTAACTCGGAACCTCATTTCTTAAATGATTTACTAAAGAAGCAAATATGTATTTACGACTTAAAGTTAATCCACAAGAAGCTTTAAGCAATCATTTACTATATTTAGATGCGAATGAGTAATAATTTTAAACTATTAATTAACTGCTAGGGAATGAATTAATAGCATAATGAGATAAAGGTACCAAATGACGTAAACCACACGGTTTGACCTAACCAAATTTATATCTAGATTTATTTTCTGATTCTTAAAAAGCCTCCATAAGTTTTTCAATAGGAGCCATTACTAGTATTCTAGATTGAACATCCATGCACCAAGAAAGCATATTCAATAGCTGATGAGAGACTCAAGGAGCTAGTCCAAGAGTCTCTCGCTCTAGATCAGATACCTTTTTGACGTTTCTCGATTATGCCTCAAAAATCTTCCTCGTCTTTCTTTTCAGGTAATAATTCGAAGTTTAGGTATATTTGGATTGTAGGCGAGAGAGCACGGTACCAAAAAGCACATTCTAGCCATACTAGACACCAGATTTCATAGCCATTCAATTGGTATATTCATTGAGCCATATGTTATTTCATTATTCAAGATCAAAACTATTGTTTTTTATATTTTCACGAATGAAAGAAGATTCACGAAGTTCTAACTCTTTTTTCTGGAACATCTTTGTCCATAAAAGCGAGGTTCTGGAATTTAATAAAAGAAAGAAAATGCCACACACAAGAAGTCGCGAATCCTGGAACATTCAACTCCACAGCATTCATACATTAACTTCGGACACATTTGTTGAAATAAACCTTTCAATTTCTCATGAGATTTCACCTGACTCAAGAGAATCTCGCAACACTGCAAAAACTTTCGAATCTCGAAATCCCCACAAATGTATTCGTTACAGAACATGCAATTCGGCCACTCGCGTGCTGCCACTTGCTTGGATATACAGATTTCAGACTCGCGTGAGGCACTCATTTTCTATTTGAAAAATTCATTGAGCAACATTGGTCTCTCATGGAGAACACGAAGAGGAGCCCGAAAAGAACAGGTATTCACGAAAATATATTTGTCAGAATTTCGAGGCCGATAAATCGTTGTATGATGCATCCGAAGTTTAAAAGGAAAGGACGGCCGGGCACGGGCCCCGGAACCCGGAGAATTCGCGGCCTTTGAGTGAACGGAATTACGAGGTAGCCGGATTAATCTGTACTAAAATACCCACAAAATGATCCGAGAAACCCACAGGAGGCTATGTCAGGGCCGCAGATTACACATTCTACGAAATTTAAATGAATCGGAACCGGCTTTTGGCATACCTCGAACCCCTGGCCAGACCACTCGATCCACGTCTTCTGGAGTCCACATAATAACTCGGAATATTCATCGCGACATAGTCCGACCCAAGTCTGCAATCAGGAAAACCCGTATTCACTGGATAGACTCAAATTCTTGCCAGCAATATAATTCAAAAATATCTCGGCGACGCATCTCCACACAGCTCAGCCCTTTTCCCGTTCCGAAGGTCGTTTCATTTGACTTATGGGGCACGTTATTTACGCCTCGTGCGCCTATTGCAACGCAGTACTATGAGATCTCACATGGGGAGTTTGGGTTGATGAAATCCGTGCAAAGCATCGAAACAGATTTCCCCCGAATCTTTCACCAGATGGAAACCACGTTCCCAAACTATGGCAAATACTCAAATGACATACTTTCGTGTAACGAATGGTGGATGCATCTCATTCTTCGACTCTATGGTTTCCCTGCAGAAGACAAACGTGCTCAACAATTATGTACCCGGTTGATTGAGCACTTCTCCAGTAAAAATGCCTATGTTTTGTATGAGGACGTAGTTCCCGTGTTGGAAACTTTGAAGGCGCATAACATCAAAATTATCGGTGCCACTAATTCGGACCATCGCGTGTTATCCGTATTGGCCAGTCTCGGAGTCTCTAAGTACTTCTCCGACACGTCCGTATATCTCTCATACGATGTCGGTACGGCGAAACCCAGCCCGGACTTTTTTGGAAATATTGCACAGGATTGCTTCGAGAAATACAAACTCCATGGTGAGACCTTGCACGACTTTTTAGCCAAAGTGTGGCATGTCGGCGACCATTATGAGAAGGACTATAAAGGTGCGGCAAACTCGGGCTGGAATAGTATTTTGCTTGACCGAGAAAAAGAATCCGATATTCTTGGGAATGTAGACGACGGGTTTGTAGTCACTGGTTACAGGAAAGCTTGCGTGAGTGGGTTACGAGACATTTTGATGCTCTTTGAGCTATCGGAAAATGCCTAGCCATATCTTCGCTCATCATAGTGGGATACTGTAATGGAATTGCGATTTATTTCCTATCTTTTTGAGATAACGATCGTAAAAGTGGTGAACCAGACAAATCTGGTTTTCTGGTTAGATGATCGATTTTGTCTTGGTCTTGGCCCACCAACGATAAGTAGATATTTAGTGTGGGATTCATGAGGATGAAATATGTTTCTACGTATCGGAGAACTTCACATATCGGAAACCTATTGAAAATTCTGCCTATTGAAAATTCTGCTTGACTTGAATTCAGGTCTTCCATGCATTAGTGTTCCGTATTATGAAGCGAAAATCTCATGGATAAATCCTACCGTGTCAGTCATTGTAGTCTAAATCTAGAATGACATAATCAGTGAAAATTTGAAGCCAATTTGCGGAAACACATTTTTCCTAGACAACTTTTCATAACCCGTATATGTGAGACCTCGATGAGTAGATTCCTGTCATCTTTGAATATTCTAAAAGTCTAGAGGCAACGAAACTATGCGGCTTCTATCTTTGGGCATAAGCCCATAATTCAATTTCAAAACACGTTTCACAACACCCTTATGTATTTCAAGAGCATTATCCCAAAGACACCGCAGCATATTTTGGTACTCTAGAACTCAAGTTCCGGCACAACTTCGACTTTCAAATGTTCCAGGTCTAGACTATCCAGGTTTCGAGAAGTCGGCCTTGTGCTCGTGGGCAAATCTGGGCGGGGACAACGGCTCATAATTGCCATTATACAAATTGTCCGGTGGAGGGGCACGCGAATGCAAGCATCGCAAGTCCAAATGACTCGGACGTAGATCGCCGATCTTCGATACACCAAGAAGTCTCATGCAAATACGCATTTCTTCACGTAAGAGTTGTATGGCCTTACGTACGCCCGCCTCACCATAACACGCGTTCGCATAAAGAAAGATTCGGCCCAACCCCACACCTTTTGCCCCCAACGCCAAACATTTGATGACGTCACTGCCACGTCTCACGCCGCCGTCAACATAGATCTCGATCTTATCATGGAGACCACGGGCCTGGAGCTCCGGAACCGCGTCGGCCAATACCTCGATCGGGGCCCGAGAATAATCGAGCTGCCGACCTCCGTGATTGGAAAGCACTACCGCAGCGATTCCTCTTTCAGCTGCAAGCACTATATCTTCAACAGATTGGACGCCCTTGATCGCGACCGGCGCTTTTGTCCATTGTTGGATCTCCTCAATGTCGTTCCAAGTCACTTGCAAGTCTCGACCATACACGACACTAGACTTCAAATCGTTGTGGCCTTCGCCTTTTTCACTATTGAGCTCTTCTTTTTGACCAGCGTCTGCCGTGGCCATTCTGGCCTCAATTCTTGCACGGAGTCTCATGTCCTTTTCACGGCGACCCAATTCTGGCGTATCTACCGTAACGAATAAAGCCTTGACACCCAATTCAGACACAGCGTCTACAGCCTGCTTTGCAGCAGCTTTCCCGGTCACATAGAGTTGGTACCAGTGACTCTGTGTTGGCATGGCCTCACTCATAATTTGATCTACGGAGTATGACGAGTAGTGTGAGATCATTTGCATGACATCTTCCGCAGCACATCCACGAGAAATCGAAAGTTCACCATCGGGGTGGCCCAATCTAGCTTGTGCTGTGGCAGAAACATAAAAGGGCACGCTTGTAGGTGTCCCCATCATCACAGTAGCCATATCCACATTGGCGACATCCACTAACACTCGTGGCTTGAAGAAAACCCGGGAGAATGCATTGTGATTCTCTCTTAGAGTGATTTCGTCCTCGGCGCCTGAAGAGTAGTAGTACCATGCTGACGGCGTACAGATTTTGCTGGCCACATACTCAAAATCGGTCAACGTGAAGATCTCGCTAAGTGGGGGAAGATTCTCACGGTAAAGCCGACGAGCAACTTCGCTGCGTTCGCCGATTTCCAGATCCATGATATCCTCGGCCTCGTCTAGTTCGCCTATAAGTGGGCCCAAACAATTGTTGGGCGAAAGGTATTTGGCTATAAAGTCGGACCCATGGAACTTGTTGAAGATTTTCAGTGCGTTTTTGCCCGCATACTTTTCGATAACGGTAGAGCCGCCTGGATGAGCGGAGCGAAACTCAGTTAGGTCATAAACTTTTCCATTGATAGCCACCCAAACTCTTTCATTCCCATGATCACTAGCGTGCCTCTTTAATTCTTCTACAGTTATACCAATACCATGATTTTCAGCGTTTGGGGTTGGAGTCAGCTCAAAAATAACGAAGCCAAATGCAGAAAGTCCAATCACCCCTAAAAATATGTTTTTCGGACGAGACACGGTGAATTTTGGGGATTTGGTGGAGTAGCTCTTGGCGAATCTTCGGCCAGAATCTGAGGCTCTTCGAGATAGCGAGCTAAGCCTCTGACGGAACATTTTTTGTGCCCTTTTCAAAAGCGTCTTTCTTGCAGCCAACAATCTTCGAGTATTTGACAGCTTTTTGTGAGAAAAGGGCTGTGTCCCAATCTGTAACATATAAGGTTTATGGATCATGATCCTGCAGTGCTCGGAGAAATCAGGATTTTCCGATAAGAACCAGAAGCCAGACTCGACTCCATTTTGGCCCAGATATATTTACCAGAGTTTCTGGGATTTCATTTAGAGCGTCGACCAAAAAAGTCCTTTCATTAGCACCTTTTAATGATCAAGACCACAGGCAGTGTATTTCATCGCTTTGATGAATATGGTTGTTATCTGGTGTGCCCTCATTGGTGGTTTTTTTATTTTTTTTGTTGGTGCTTATCGGGCAATCCGCGACACAGGGCTCATTTCACGCAAAAGAATCTAAATATAGCGTCGATTCTACGAGGAAAGGTATGGAATATTTGAAAAAGGACTCGTGTGATTCAATCATGGGATTTTCTTCAAGAACTTAAGTCAATGGGGAGTGATTTTCTCAACTCACATATAAGTATGAAAGGCTGCTACCACTCCAATTGGCAACGATAGGGTGTAGTTTTGAGATGACCGAAATCTGGCCTCTTGTAGTGACAAAAGATGCTTGGATTAATTTGAGATGGAGAATCTTAGTGAACAGGTCCATCAATCCACTCTCTTTACTTACTTCTTCCATCTTATTTGCATTTATGTGAAATCTCTTAAATTTGATGTAGCTTTTCGCACCCAGCTTTAAGACCAGGATCTGTCGAGCTGCATTGGATCAAATGCTTCCAGGGAGTACTGAGTGATACTCCGAGAAACTCTTCAAATTAGTTTTTGGATTAAAGTTGCTCTTTGCGTAAAACTTCTGGGGAAGGTGTACACTGAGAATGCTGGTGCCACAGTACACAACGAGGTTCACGGATTGCTCGAGACGACATCTTACCTTTCGAGATGAGAGAATAGGCTAAAGATTGAAGAAACAGAAAATCGCTCAATCTAGCGAGGTTAAGATTTGGTCATGAGATTAATTACCTGTTCGTGCACGTCCCATCGTGATGATCCAAAACCAGATAATTTTCACATGTTGACGTACACGCAAATTGGAGCCATTTCCCTAGTCGAGTCAAAGTTTGGGACTGTAAGCTTTTTTTTTAAACGAAATGAGGTGGAAATGCCCGAGTTTTATACTGGGACTTGGGAGGAAAGTGCAGCCAGTCACATGTGCAACGAGCATTGCACCAGATTTGAGGTGTGGTTATGAGCTGCCCCAAACGTGTCCTCGAAGAATAGTCATGCTCCATCTTTTTCACTTCGGACTTGTATTTCGTATTGAAAACCAAAAAAACTCCACAATCCAAGCTCACATTGTTTTGGGAGCTTTCATATTATTACCGGTGGCCAAGTCCTCAAATCACCGCAAGCCATCAAATGGGCCTACACTTTCAAGCAAGACACGTGAGCTTTGAGAAAATATTCATACATGACTGAAACATGATTTCTTCTACAAATGAGCCTCCTCATCGTCGGCCGCTATAAATAGCCCGTGGTTTCCTTATGCCGGTGCCAAGTGTCAAAGTGGACCAGGACTCAGCCTCACGCTGCGCAACAAGGCCAGCAATTAACCTGGAGAAGACAAGAAGGAACTGAAATACTGAGAGCCAATACTTTGAGAGACGCTTCTGAAAAAGGTTCTTTATGGACGGGTGGCAAAAACAAATTTAAAAGTTAATCACTCTGTCTTATATAGTATTTATATACCCAACTCAAAATATTTCCAATAAGCATGATTACCCAGTTCATAGTTTGTAAGTCAAGGTTGTGCGTTGCTTGGCAGCCAGACCTCAGGCTTGGCTCCGGGATGCGAACACGGAGGCTCTGATCAAGCAATCCCCGACTTTATAGTTTTAAAGCAGTTTCAAAGGGGTCATAAAAAAATTCATATCAATATTTCCACACGCATTAGCCCCCTCGATTTATTGGCCTTCCCGTTTCATAGGCTTCTTAACCCCTCGAAAGTATGTCCACCTTTTCACGCGACATTTATTCTACCTGACAGACACCGGTCGCATAACACCGGGCGCACACCTCTGGGCTTTTGGCTGTTGTTGATGGGCCGCGTTCTTGGCGAGGAGTTTCCATCCACGCGCCTGCACACCACAGGGCAGTGCCTGATCCAGCTCTAAAAAAAGTGCGAGCCTCATACCAAACCTCACCACGTACTCTTTAAGCTTAAACGCCATCAATA
Source organism: Metschnikowia gelsemii (assembly GCA_030561745.1). Lineage (NCBI taxonomy): Eukaryota > Fungi > Ascomycota > Pichiomycetes > Serinales > Metschnikowiaceae > Metschnikowia > Metschnikowia gelsemii. Next base: position 8,567 of record JAKTYA010000189.1, read on the forward strand.
GATACCAAGCTTTAAGATACACACGCCCTTGCTTGGAAACTTCTTCGATCCTTCACTTTTCGCTTTTTTTTGGTTTCAGCTCGGCTTTCATCTTCTCGAGGTTTATCAACGCCAAACATTTAGAACTAAATACCAAGGCCTACACATCAGGAAACAAACACTAGAGACTTCGCTCAACAAGGTCATTTTTCACGCTACAACCGCCTTTCTAGACACTATAAAAACTACGTCAAGATGAAGTTTGGCCCGATGAGAACCGTGGCCATGGCTCTATATCTTGTTTTGGCGCTGTGTCTCTCACTTGACGTGTCGTCCACAGACTCGATCTGCGCAGCCGCCAAAGAAATTGTCCAAGGAGAGATGAACTATTATGAGGGACTAAAATACGGAGGTACCGTTGGTATGTTTTCTGCGCCATACTACTGGTGGCATGCCGGTGAAGTTTTCGGCGGGTGGGTCGACTATTGGGCGTTTTGTGCTCAGGATAATGCCACGTTCACCTCTATTCTCCATGACGCCATGTATGCCCAACGAGGAGACAACAATAACTATATGCCGCTGAATCAAAGTATGACCGAGGGAAATGACGATCAAGGTGTCTGGGGCATGGCGATCATGCAGGCTGTGGAACGGAATTTCACCAACCCCACTGACCACAGTTGGCTCTACATGATCCAGGCCACGTTCAACTCGATGAATAACCGGTGGGACTCGACCACATGTAATGGTGGGCTCAGATGGCAGATTTTTACATGGAACAACGGGTATGACTACAAGAATTCGATTGCTAACGGGTGTCTTTTCCACATAGCTGCTCGTCTTTACAGATACACAGGCGAGGAGTTGTACTTACAAGTGGCCGAAAAAGTGTACGATTGGATGTGGGGCGTGGGTTTCTTCTCCATAGACAGTGACGAGTTCCGTATTTATGACGGTGCCGACGATACCGAGAACTGTACCGACTTAACCATCCACAAGTGGTCGTACACCTACGGGATCTTCATGGCTGGGTCGGCGTACTTATACAACGCCACTTCCGACGCTAAATGGAAGGCGGCCACCACTCAGATTGTTGACGTGTCAAACTACTTTTTCAACAACTCGATCATGACGGAAACAACCTGCGCCGCGAGCAAAGCATGTAATAATGATCAGCGGTCTTTCCGATCACTTTTCTCGCGGTGTCTTGGCTTGACGGCAGTGCTTGTTCCCGACACTTACAGTTCGATTTATACCGGGTGGTTGCAGCCTAGTGCCAAGGGCGCTGCGCAGTCCTGTTCTGGTGGTAGAGACGACGTCACGTGCGGTCAAAATTGGGCGGCTAATGGCTATGATGATTTATACGGACTCGGGGAGCAAATGTCGGCTTTGGAGGTAATTTTGTCGCTTATTTCCGCTAATCATAATCCATTGACGCCTGAAACAGGAGGATCTACCGAAGGTGGTGACGTCGCTGCAGGAAACAACACCAAAGCTTCCACGAATGTCAACGAAATCACCGTAACCACCAAGGATAAGGCTGGCGCGGCTGTCCTTACAATTGTGGTTTTGGGCAGTATTTTGGGTGGCCTGGTGTGGATGTTGCTTTAAGTGTGAATATGAGCGTATAATGATTCGTATTCTTTCGTTGGGGACTCACTGGTTCAGCGGCCGCGTGAAAGGTTGAGAAAGGTTTTTGTTAACCGATTGATGCTTAAGACCCGCATATTGTTAAAGCAAGTTGTTGCTGATCAGCTTTTATCGCCAGTCTCGGCAAGGGCCGTGAAAATCTGGGGGATATATTCTACACCGCGCTCTACACTGCGTCGAAATTCTGTGTGATTTGCAGTAACTGTTCTTAAATTCTTAGATGAAACTGTTCTTACGTTCTTAGATGAAACTGTTCCTACGGTGTGACAGCAGATGAAGACAGCCCTCTTCTCTGAAATACTCTTCTGACCGGACTTGCGGATGACTGCGTTGTCAGCTTTTGGAAGTTTTTTAGCTGCCGTTTTCCATGAACCTCTTTATTTCCTTTGATCTTCCAAATTCCACGCAGCCTAGTAGGTTGCGGCCTGCAAGCGTTGGGTGCACTCTCTGGGCGCACGGCTCGGCACCATCGCTCTCAGATTCACCTGATTTCCAGTCTCCGTAGTACATCATGAGCAATAAGCTAAGCAAATTATAGCCAGAAGGCGAAAAATATCTTAATTTAGAAGTCAGAACAAAAAAGTGCAAAAATTCTGGATAAGCACGAATCACAAGAATAGTTGGAAAGAATAAAAAACCAGGAGTATTTACGAAATCCTCATTCTCACACTACTGACCTAAAACTGCTTGCGAAACCATGGTTTTATCACAGGTCATCAACCAGCTTGCCAATCCAAATACCGCCAGCAATCGACGTAGACGGCTTTATATCCCGCCATCTACAAATTACCCGCTTTTCAGCTATGGCGGGGCCGCAGATCAGCGCAGTTTTCTTTCTCTAGATGAGTCGGGCCTGGTGTATACGGGTCTCGCTGAAGAAAGCGATAATGCCAGTATATCATCGGCACGGCTGCTTCCTTCAACGCTTGGATCGGTGCAAACAACCGAGGACCAGGCATCCTTTCATAGCTGGCTTCTTGAGGAGCACCTGCGCCGATATAGCGGTGTTGAAAGCGGCGACGAGCACGACGACGACGTCCGTGAAAGGAGATCCACACATCTGCGTCAGTCTTTCGGGACTTTTGCCCTGAACGATAAATCACAAGACCTGCGCTTTGCCAGGGAAGACTTTGCTCACATGCGCACGACATATGCCACTGAATCCCGCATGTTGGCTCGATACTCTCTCCCCTTGATTATTACCTTTGTGCTTGAGCACCTATTCTCGATAGTATCGTTGCTCGTGGTCGGACATTTGGGAAAAAATGAGCTAGCGGCCGTCTCGTTGGCGTCGATGACCTCGACAATCTCGCTTGCCGTTTTCGAAGGCATTGCTACAGCTCTAGATACGTTATGCCCCCAAGCATATGGCTCAGGCAATTATGAGCTCGTCTCAACCCACGTGCAACGGTGCACGATGTTCTCTTTGGTCGCGTACGTGCCGTGCGTTCTTTTTTGGTGGCATAGTGACTCGTTGCTCCATTTGATCATCAGCAATACCGAGGTGGTTCGTCTCACCACCCAGTTTCTTCGCATCTTGATAGCTGGTGGTCCGGCGTACATTTTCTTCGAGAACGCGAAGCGATTTCTACAAGCACAGGGTATTTTCGAGGCCGGAACGGGTGTGCTTTTCGTCAGTGCTCCCATCAACATCTTTCTCCTGTGGTTTCTTGTGTGGAACGAAAAGTACGGCATGGGGTATGCTGGTGCCCCCATAGCCACAGTGATCAATTTCTGGATCATGTCCCTCTTGCTTGTTCTATATGTGGTGTTTGTTGATGGCGGTAGATGCTGGTATGGGTTCTGTTCTGTTCCCAAACTTTTCCTGAACTGGAGACAGCTATCCCGCTTGGCCATTCCTGGGATCATCATGCTTGAATCGGAATATGTTGCTTATGAGATCATGACTCTTCTTGCGCTGTATTTCGGCACTGCCGAGTTGGCTGCCCAGAGCGCGGTCGGCTCTATTGCCTCTCTCACATACATGGTGCCATTTGCCGTAAGCATCGCCGCATCAACGCGTATTGCCAATTTTGTTGGCGCTCAGAACGTGTACTCGGCGAAAATTGCAACGAAAACGGGCTTGCTCGTTGGTATTGGCGTAGCTACATTCAACTGCGTGGCCTTATTTGCATCTAGACACGCGGTCGCAGGCCTTTTCACCCAAGATCCGGAAGTCATTGACCTCATTGTGCTGCTCTTTACGCCTTTGGTTTCTGTTCTTCAGATATTTGACGGTTTGGCTTCAGTTGCCAGCGGCATTCTTCGAGCACAGGGGCTCCAGCAAATCGGTGGAATCATCAACTTTGTCGCCTACTATGCGTTTGCAATGCCGTTGGCATTCATTCTCACAAAAATGACCGACCTCAAGTTAAAGGGGTTGTGGCTCGGAATCGGTAGCGGCATGTTCCTTATTGGAATCATCGAGACCATGGTCATTCTCACGTGCAACTGGGAAGCTGTACTTCAAAAGGCTGGCTTTATGATCGAGTTTGAATCGGACGAAGATGAAGACTTGTGAGGTAATGTCGATCTTGATATTTATTTGGCAAGTTACCCTCGGATTTACTTAGGATTCACCTTCTTGACGCAAGTCATATGATACCTTGAACAAATGGATCTCTTGAGGGTGATAAATACTACAAAGTGTTGAATGTCGTTAATTTGACTTGTTGTTCATGGGACTGTCAACGGACCCTAAATGCATAATATATGAAAAATAGTGGGAGACCCGCACAAGATAATGACTACTAGTCCTTTCTTTAAATGACCCTGTTACTAGAAGACTCGATAAGATTCTCAAGATTTGTCCCATATGGAAAATACATCAAGATTCATTATCGATCACATTAAATACGTACATACACACATGTAATCCTACTTTCTAAGAGCTCTTCTGGCCTTGACGGCATCGGCCAAAGTTTGCAATACTGGCACCGTATCGTCGAAGCTGATACATGCATCGGTGATGGAACACCCATACTTCAATGAATCCTTACCACCTTCTTCTTGAGGAGGAACGTCCTGTCTCCCCTCTTCGATGTTGGACTCGATCATCAATCCACAAATACTCTCCTCACCTTGACTCAATTGTCTGGCAATTTCCGCGGCAACAAGCGGTTGGTTTCTGTGGTTTTTATTGGAGTTTCCGTGAGAGCAGTCGACCATGATCCTGCGAGTGATTTTCTCGTCGTTGATCACGCCAGCTTTCTTTAAGGCCTCCTTGGTGTCTTTAACTGACTTTTCGTCGTAGTTCGTGCCTTGTTTACCTCCACGCAAGATGACAAAGCAATCCTTGTTTCCGTCAGTTCCCACAATTGCCACGATTCCGGGTTTCGTCACCGACAAGAAATGGTGGGGGTGAGAAGCGGCTCTCAATGCATCCACTGCTACACCAAGCGTACCGTCTGTTCCGTTTTTGAATCCAACAGGGAATGAAAGACCAGAAGATAGTTCTCTGTGCAACTGAGACTCGGTAGTACGTGCACCAATGGCTCCTACACTGAGCAAATCCGAGAGGAATTGAGGGGAAATGGTATCCAACATTTCACCGGCAATAGGCAAGATTTCCGTGAGGTCGACGAACAATTTACGGGCGATACGAAGACCCTTGTTGATTTGAAAAGACCCATCGATTTCAGGATCGTTGATCAACCCTTTCCAGCCCACCGTGGTACGGGGTTTTTCGAGGTATGCTCTCATGACGATATGGAGCTCACCGGCATGTTTTTCTGCCTCTTTTTTCAATCTGTGAGCGTAGTCAAGCGCGGCCTTAGGGTCATGGATCGAGCATGGTCCAATAACAACTATAAGTCTGTCATCGTCGCCATTTAAAATATTCACGGCATCGTTTCTGCCTTGCAAGATGGTCGATTTACAATTGTCTGAAAGGGGCAACTCATGCTGTAACAAGTCAGGAGGAGTCAAGGGGTCGTATCCACGGACTGAGAAGTTAGTATGAATGTTGATTTTTAACCGTCAGAAGTGAGATGAAAAATGTAAAATGGAACATGAAAAAAATTTGGACGAAGATGAATAGAAAAAATAACCGGAAATGAAAATTTCACATACCTCTCCAGTCTTCCAAGCGGGTCCTGTCGCCGACGTTATCGTTGGACACGAACATTTTTCGTTTATTAAGCCAGAAAGTAATTTTGAAGCACGGAGTCAAACTTCTCAAGTTGCCGGGTTTAGACTTGTATTTAACACCGCAACAGCCACGTTCTCGATGGCTTGACTCATTGCGCTTGCCATTATATGACGGAATCTGCTCACTGAAAAACTGATGCGCACGAATCTTGAAAAAAAAAAGCTGATGGGCCTTTTCTAGAACGTGGCCCTATTAATCAGCAGTGATTTTTAGACACAAAGGAAGGCCAAAAAATCAGCAACGATTAATTCAGGTCAAATTTGGAAGCATGCATTGGATCATGTGACCAAACAGGAGGATAATACACTGGGACATTTGAACAAAATTCAGGGACGGGCTAACTTATCAGGGCGGCCCTGTGCCGAAAACCCTTCATGTGCGCCTGACCATTTGCGAGTCTCCTACTGGGCCGCGTGAGTCGCGGTTAATGAGAGCGCCGCATCAGTGCTTTTCAAAAAAGTATATGTAGGCATTTTTCTTGATATCAGCAAGGTTGTCTCCACACTCAACGATCTTTTCATCATTGAACAAGAGCCACTTGTTGTTTTGACGGATAAATGCAACGTAGTGTCCCGTGTGTGGCGAAGTTCCCTTATGGCAAATCACCGCTTTGAGCTTATACCTGCCCTGCTGTGCGCCAGCAGCCTTCTTCTCTAATTCTGCCGTCAACTCATTTGTTTCTGCTTGTAAATTCACAATAGGCTTGTTGTTTTCTTCAATTACGCCATCGTCGTCCGGGTGACTGAAAAGCCACTCGACTGATGCGTTCACGTCATTTTGGTTAAGAATAAGCGCTTTTTTTGCAAGAAGAGCGCTAAATCCCATAGAAACGAGGTTATCAATGGCCTCCGGCGCCACATCCGTCGCCGTGGGGTCCTTTGCCGAGGTTGAGTTTGGATTGAAAGGAGCGTCAATGTCAGCATCGTCCATGTGGGCAAAAACCCAATTCATGGCTTCTTCGGCGTCCTTGTTTCCTGTATTGTAGAGGCCTCGCAAACTCCGTGGCTCGGTAAAACCCATGCTGAGAAGCACGGAGAGTGCTTCTTCATTGGGCACAAACCTTTCGGTAGTCGTAGACTTCTCCTCGAGAGTGATTTCGGTTTCGCCCTCTGTGAATCCAGGGGCCATATAGCCAGAAAGATCGATCTCGTGCGGGATTTCCACTGGAATCTCTTGTTTTATTGGGACCCAGTTTTCGAGAGTAATTCTTTGAACAGATACGACAAGGTTTTGGGGAAAGGTGACGAACCCTTCTTGCTTTGTAGACAGTTCGGCCGCGCCACACTTATCGCATCGGAAATCTTCAACTTTTTCCTGGGCAGAAAACGTCAGGAAAGATTCTGGAAGTGAAGTTTCCTCATAAACCCTCTTGCCATCTTCATCAGTCCCGACCACGGTACTCGCAAGCGGGATTGAAATATTATCTACAAGGTTTGTAGTCTTGGAGCCCTGGCGGCACTTCGTGCATAATACCTTGGACCCAAGCAAGAACTTGAAGTCTTTATTGAGCGCAAGTCCAAATTGGTTATCGAGCTTCTCAAACAAGTATAGCAAGAACTCGTTGGCATCCTGCTGCTTATTTGTCTGGAACTCGTGGTGGTCGGCGCCAATGAGAGCCTTGAACATCGCAGGTTTGATACCACTTTGGTAGTCGTCGCCCTTCAAAACACTAGGCTTCGAGTACCTTCCTGAATGCAAGCCATCATACAACTTAAGCATCTGAGAAGCTAAGTCAGTGCCGGCATCGGATACCGAGTTATCGAATTCTAATTCGGAGAAGTAGCTTTTGTAGGGCTGTAAACTGAACAATACCTGCACGACCGAGTTGAGATAACACGAATTACCCAAGTTCAGAAGTCCCGTGAGCCCTGGCCCAAATACTGGCGGCAACTTTTCGCCACCCGCACCGTCCAAATTGAACTGCCAGTTTTTATTGGTGTCAAGGTTCAACTCAACCACGCTTTTTTCCGACTTTACTGCATGGGCCAAGTCCACGCCAAAAGGACGTAACTTTTCGGTCAACTCAGGGACCTTGACCTCGTCATTACATTGATAGCAGTAACAGTCGCACGAATCCTCATTGTCTGCAGAAAGGGACCCCAATTTCACTGCAACTTGGTGGCCTGTGGTCTCAAAATGCGTCAAGGCGTGAGAATTTCCTTTTAAAGATGAACCAAATTGTTCACGTCCACATCCCAACGTGCCGCAGCTCAAACAAATCCAGAGATTTTCTTTGAGGCTACAAGCAGAACATTGCGAAAGATCATATGATGTTTCCGGATTTGAGTTTGCGGCGGACTCAGTGGCGATGTTCAAAGAATGTGCGCACGGGAACACCTCCAGCTCCCAAGCCTTGATATCGTCGACCACACTGGCAGAATTTGCCGCTAAAATTGAAGCCGCTAAACGCTGTACACTCTCAGGACACGTCTCGATTGCCGCGGTCTCATTGCGGGGTGCCACATAGATGCTGGTGGCCGTATTGTACAAATCCAGTTCGCTTTGCTCGACAATCTCAAGCTTAGGTACCTTATGTCTGGCAGAACGGTCCTCGGCGGGTAATTCCAACTGCGGTTGCGGCTTAAGAGTCTTCTGGATATTCACATAGAGTGGATGCCTCTTGCGAGTATAGTGTTCTCTCGTATAGTCTTTGTGTACGGCCCGGGCAAATGCCTGGAAACATGTCATGCAGACATCGAGGCCCAAGGCATTATTCTCGGCATTATCGAAGGAATACATGCACTCATCTTTGTAAATTTTATCGCTAGGACCCACCAGTGATGCAATTCCGGAGCCAGCTTGTTGGATATAATCAAGTAACGACATTTGTGTTCTCTAGGTGATTGCCTTTTTTGTAGATTTGGGGACTTTTCTGTGGATTCAGAGTGTGGGGCAAAAATAGAATGGAAATTTGGTGCGCGCCCAGGCCCTACAATCGCAGGAATCTCGGTACTCAGGCTCGCCAAGTTTGGAGCCAGTTAGGGCCAGCTTTGAATAGCCGTGAGGTTTCTCATTTATAGTGATGGGAACACCAAGATTTTGAAACAAAATATTGAGATGATTAATATAGAATCTGCTCATAAAAGTATATTCACTGCAATCAAAGTCAAAAAAGAAATAAAAACTTTGTCAATCAAAAGTTTGAAGCCTCGTGAACTTCTCAGAGTCCGAGACCTAATCTTCTTGCCGTGCCGTCCTACCGTAGCCAATTGTTAAGATTAACTGTTTTTCAATGTATCGCCTATCTTATAAAAATTCATTTATTGAGTCTGCTGTTCTTTTATTTCTAACAGGTATATTTCGTGAAGGCGTTATTTTTAAGTCCCCAAAAACCAGAGGTACCTCTTGTGACTGCTCTTATTTAAGTTTAATATTACTCATCGCACCTTTAGTTTTCCATCTAATTTGCTTACCAATTATGCACATGGATATTTTTTTGAATCATCTATTACTAATTTATTTTATTCTATTATGATATATTGTCCACTTCTCACTATAATCACATATAGTATTCATCCACATATATGTTGAGGCTGACGAATCTCATTACATGCACAAATAATGATCTCTTCTAATCATGAGCTGGTGATCCCGCACACCCAAAAACCAACACAGTGTTGGCTTGTTATGTAAGGACCATAGACCCTTAATTTCCATGCGAACCAACATGGAACTCTTTTTTTTGACTTTTCGATAGCGGCTTTTATGAAGGAGAATCCGAAATAACTAAGAATCGGACATTGTTTTTGAGTGCAAGATCGTATGAATGGTCATTAATTCCACACTTTTACATGCCCACTGTTCTATTCTTGGGCCCAATCCGCACCACGCCTGGCAGGCTGGCACCCCACAGCCACACCGAGCGAAGTGCACCAGGCCGTGCCGAGTAGAGCGACTCTGGTTTCGCACCCAAACCATATCTTTCGTTTGCACCCGAGGCCAGAACCGCAAATTCTGAAGAAGCCCAATCCCGATTCTTTTCGGTCGCTACATTTTGCTAATCTATTTTGGCCAAACATTGCATCTGAAGTACGTGCTTATAAGATTCCGAAAGTGAACAGTTGTGTCACTCGCGCATAGACAAGATTTCTCTAGCTGTAACACACTTGGCTTCTACATAACGTCCGATGGGGTACGTCTCTGCCGTGTACTTTTCGAACTGGTCAGTGTACGACACCAAGCATTATGCGCTGGACTTACCCGTGGACAAATTGACCCATATTTTCTATGCATTTATGCGGATTGATCCTTCCACGGGCGATGTATCTCTCTCGGATACTTGGGCCGACACAGAGATGCCCATGCCTGGAGGCTATAACGGGTCGTTGGCAGTCTTATACGCACTCAAACGCAAGTATCGTGGCTTGAAAGTGATTATGTCCATTGGCGGTTGGGGTACCCAAGACATATTCACCCAGGTCATGCTAGATAAGAACCGCATGGCCCGCTTTGTTCTCACGGCCATTCGATTGCTAAACATGTACAGATTCGACGGTATCGACATCGATTGGGAGTACCCGAGAAGCGCAAAAGAGGCTGGCAACTTTGTCCTGCTTCTCGAGGTACTCCGAACCAGGTTAAATCAGACACACCCTGCTGCCTTACTCACAGTGGCAGCTCCCGCTGGGCAGGAACATATTTCTCAATTGTACATACCGCAAATGGACAGATATCTTTCGTTCTGGAACGTGATGTGCTACGATTTTGCTGGCGAAGGATGGTCGACGCACACGGGCTACCACTCTAATTTATTCGGATACAATGGAGACAACGAACTCAATGCACATATGGTAATCAGCAAGTACATCAGCAAAGGCGTGCCACCTCATAAGCTTGTTCTTGGTATACCAATGTATGGCCGCTCGTTCGGTCGGCCCACAGGTCCTCGACCCGGATGCCGGTTTAACAAGCGGGGTCCATCCATCGAAGACATTGTTGACTTCAAAACGATTGACCGGTCCAATGAGGTCTTTGATGAGTCACGGATCTCGGTTTATTCCTACGATGAAAAACAACGTGTATTTGTAACTTATGATACTCCTCACTGTGTCTCAGTCAAGGCGAGGTATGTGGCATCTAGGGGACTTGGAGGCGGGTTTTTTTGGGACTCTAAGGGCGACACCAAGGACCACAGTTTGGTTTCGGCGTTCGTGAGTCACCTCGGTGGGAACCTTGATAAGCGAATTAACCAGCTCTAGACACGCCTGATATTACTAATCCTACGGTAGCATGTCGATGAGAATGAAGTGATGATTGGCTGCGTGGGATTATAAGTAGCCATACGTACATGTAGTAAGCATGAGCAAAACCTGGGTATAGCGTGTTAAATGCGGGCCCTAGCTTACAAAATAGAGTCCATTCTCGCAAACACGCTGATGACAGCTGCAACCAACTCTAGGGCCAACTCGTTGCTCAGCTCGACCTCCTTTGCAACCTCTTCGGCCAAGTTGCTTCCCAAGCCCAACGGACTCAGCAGACCTTTGGAGCCAAAAGGGAACTCGCTATAATCGTTCAACAACTCGTCGGCGCGAGCAAACGCCTGGTCACGCGTGTCGTAGTTAAGCGCCAATAACACATTTTCCAACACGTTGGCCGCATATGCGCCGCAAATCAATGCCACGGTTCTGAGGTATCTATACGAGGTGTCTGCAGCAAATTGGTCGTTACTCAAGGTATCCAAGTCTACCGTCCGCTGAGTAAGAAAGCTTAACACACGCGTGCGTACATTCTCTTTGGACATTTTATCGGCCACAGGGTGGGTGGCCATATCAAACAAGAAAAAGTTCTTACGCTCAGTACGCAAAATTCCCTTATCGACCAATCCTTTGGCCAAACGTTCTCTGACCTGTTTCAACTGGTAATTGATTTTCATGAGGTTCCATGTTTCCCCAGACAATAAGTCTACCCAGTTCGACACAGATAAGTGGCCTTCGTCGTTTTTCATGATCTTCAACGCCTCGTCTAGCAAGACCTCCCCCGTTGGTTCCGTGTTGACGACCTCGACCAAACGGTCACACAAATCAAAGCGGCGTCTGGCCGGATCGTTGACCAAGGAAATCTTGCCGCGGAACGCCAACTCCAATAAAATACACCCGCGGAGCGCGTACGAGATGTTATCGTTCCAGAACGACAAGTATCCTTCCTTATCCTTCAACCCCATGAGTAACACCTCCTCCATCAATGTCAAGAACGGCACCTTCACCGTCTGGTCGTTGCCAATATCGCGGGCATCAATGCCAATCTTATGGCTGTCCCCCAGGAAATCGTCCTCGTCCACAGACCCCTTAGATATTTGCGCGCCGGCCCCTGCTGTGGGCTTAGCACCTCTTCTTTTCTGTAATACCGACGAAGACATGCCGTGCCTATGTTGCAATATGAGATCTGGTGGTCTAGTATCCTTTGTGAAAATAACGTATTGTGCAGATGCGCGAGATGTCTATAAACGATTAGGGCGGGCGAGGTGATGAATGTGTGTGTTTTAAACAGACGTCAGGGAGAGATTTCCGGATTTCCTGGTGGTTTCCGGGCGCGCGACACCTGAGTGTGTTGGCTCGGACTCTCAAGAGGTGTGCCTTGCTGGCTGGAGCTTGCGGCACAGGTTTTTGATTCCGCCGCACTACGGGTTTTCGCCGACTCGGATCTGGTGTTGAGTCCATGCTGTAAGATTATTGATGGGAGATTATCAGAATTCTGGGGGTATATTGCTCTTGTGATTTGTTGACATTCAGTATAGCCAGCTCTTGATCGACTTTAATATGGTGGTTGTGTCAAAACACAGGGCCCTGAGACGCGGTGCTTGAAATTGGGCCAGATGTATATGCAGGTTTGAGACCCCATCAGTGAGTCTGGAACTAATCTCTGGGCACAATTGTGAGGTGATCGAGCAAAGTCATGCTAAATCTATAAGCTCGATTAGATTCTTTATTTTGCTTTCAAAGTTGCAGACATGAAAATCTGGCGCTGTGGGCTACATGCTAGAAGTAGTCTACCCCACGCCAATTCCAGACCTGTACATTGGCTGAGACCTGGGATCTCAAAATGATGATTGGGTTTGACGATTCGAGAAGCTGCAAATCGCAGGGCTCATCCCATTCGTTTCATGGAAAGTCGTATTGCAAGCGTTTTTCTAGAGCCTAAGACCCGGTCCTTTTCCCTTAGATGTTTTTTTACTGATCAACTGTTATTTCCAGCCTTCAAATTCCTGCAGTATACCAACATGGCAATTCTATTGTTCCAGTTCTGAGTGTCTGCAGTGAGGGTTGAGGTTGCATCGACTTGGCGAGCCTCATAAAATGTGTCAAATTGGGTCATAAAATGGGTCATAAAATGGGTCATAAAATGGGTCATAAAATGGGTCATAAAATGGGTCATAAAATGGGTCATAAAATGGGTCATAAATTGGGTCATAAATTGGGTCATAAATTGGGTCATAAAATGTGTCATAAAATGTGTCTCTTAACATTGCCAATATATATCGACACCCGAAAATACCTGATAATTCTTGTGGAAATTCTTGAAGAACTCTCATACATAAACTATACATTTATATTAAATTATTAAATTTCATGAATTGCTGCTTTTGGGCCTTCCGCTATTGACAAAGGCGGACGACATACCATCTGATTGGGACCAGTCATCTGATCTGCGACCTCGCAATTAGGGTTAGGAAGCCCCCCGCACTTCCCTGAGTTATCACCTGTGAGAAGTGAAAAAGTATTTGTTGGGGGTCACATTGATGATTTGATCTCTTGTTTAGTGCTGTTTAGTGCTGTTTAGTATATGCATGTGAGACCATTCTTGGCACCCTAATTTGTACTGCTCGGGCCACACAAGAGGTCAGTTCCATCAAAGCTTTCCAGAAGGGTGCGAGGCTCGCTCTTGACAATTCGTCGGGTTTCTCAGTATGTATGAAATTGGTCATTTACAACAGTGCACATGATTTAGGGACCATGGATTAAAAGTGGATTTGTGATGGATAAAAAAAAAGATTTGAAAAAAGGTACATTTCCACTAAACTCATTTCAAAAACTTTTCGTCGACTCACGGTAAAGACGACCATAGCTGAATTTGCCCCACGCAATTCTGGACCACAGCTCGGAGTTCCTTCACCATTGTGAGCTAGCTTATGTCCCCACGCACCAGTTCTAGTACACAGTCTACCTGAATACATAAACACCAGCCCAATTTGAATCACCTGTAAAGAGAAGGGTCCTGAATAAAAGGAACATATTCAAAATATTGCTGAAACCTGACGCGTTTAATACTCACCAATATATCACGAATCTCTATTTAGCCGGCTTTTGGTGGCTGCAAGCAATAAGCCTGAAAGTCCAGCGCCATTTTCCTAATACCCTTACCCATTCTTAGAAGCCTATCTGGCCCATAATTTGTCATGTCTTCCTCGAATAGAACTGCCTCCTGTGATGGTTATCTCCTTCCTGGTGACCTATCCGATACGCCCGCGGTCTCTTTGCAACCTCCTGCGGACTTTGTATCGTTTCCCACGCTCCCAGACCCCGAGGTCGTGGCTAACCGCTCACTCCTGTCGATGATCTCCAAAACCCTCCGTAAAGTCACCAACAACGCGTCGCATCTTGTCCACAATTACACGACGCCTCCTGCCGGGACTTCGGGTGACTCCCGGGCCCACGAAATCCTCGATTCACTGTCGCTATACTCGCGCCGGCGCCTAAGTCTGTCTTCTTTGGACCTCCCTCCTCTAGACGCAGGTTCAGACACTTATCTGGTGTCAGGCCCCTCGAAATCGCCCTCCAAAAGCAGCAGACGCGAGGTCACATCTCCAGCACTTCATCTTCTCCCCGTAGCGACGGCGCCACCCGTGGTCACCGCGTCTCCTTCCGAGCAAGACGCGCCTCATAAACAAAAGATCTTTGACGCCCCTTCCGGTACCTCCAGCACGATAAGCCCAGGTGTTGCCGGCCTGCGTTCTGCTGACGCCGTTCCCCGCGTGGTCTCCGATAATTTGTTTCTTAAACTCGCCACATCGCATGCTTCCAGTGTGCCTGTGGCACTGTTGAGCACCAGTGACGTCACCGCCGTGCCCACAGAGTCGTCTGGGACGTCCTCGCCGATGTCGATGCCTTTGCCACTACCTAAAACACGTACTAGCCTGGCGCTCAAGTCATCAACAGTCAAATCGCTCCAGAACCGGATCTCCTCCATCTTCAACAACCTCCCTAACGACATCGACGTCTCGGACGACGACTCGGCGTCTGACCAGGATACTGATGACCACGATTCATCAAGCGCCTCATTCTCTGGTGTGGCCGACGGTGCTGGCATGTCGTTGTTGAGTCAACAGCGACCTCAAAAACCAGCATCTCCTCGTGTTCGAGTCAGCGAGACCCTGATACCCACTCGTAAATCCAGCAAAAAGAAGCCAAAGAGCCCTTCCCGGCGGTTATCTAACCATTTCCCCGCGTCAATTCTCGGAGGTGCGAAATCGATTATCCAGACAAACTTGGCTACAGTTGGCTCGTCCGCATCAACGTCTTCACTAAAAGGTCCTGTCAGGGATAAGATTTCCAAGAAAAAGAAACAGCGCCCGTACCGTCTCTCGAATAATCCGCTAAAGAATGGCGGCATTCCGAAAAAATACTGGATGAACGATTCGTTTGTTTCCGACTGTCTTAACTGCTTCAAGCAATTCACCGCTTTTCGTAGGAAACACCATTGCCGCTTCTGTGGTCAGATATTCTGTGCCGACTGCACCATTTTCATTTCATATAGCCAATATAAACAGCAGCGGCATGGCAAAGTCAGTGGGAAAGTCACCAAAGCTTTCAAGGATAAGCTTCGTGTGTGCAAACCTTGTTACAGTGACGTTGTGGTGTATTTGAGCGATGATTCGCTGAGCTCCTCGGATGAAGAGACAGGAGCATCCATTCTGGAAGCACGCTCTCTGAATGGAATTTCGAGCTCATTGGTGGAAGACGAGGAAACTGAAATTGCATTTGACCAGGGGTCTACAAGATTGCGTTCTCGTTCAGCTAGCTCCGCAAGAAGTGGCCTGATTACAGACTCTCCCATTCTGAGCTCTAAACGAACTCCTGTTTTTAACTCCAGAGAAAGCCCTGTGCTCAATGCTTCTTCTTCGCCGTTTTCAGAAAACCATCAAAGAAGCCCAGAGGGAATGTCACACAGACATCCTCCTCAAATGGCTATACCTACTACAAGGACAGGTGAGTCGGTGGAGATTGCCATTCCAACAGGATCTTATACACCTAGCTCATCATTGAATCCACATCAGACGCTAAGATCATCTGGACACGGAATACCCTCTTTGCCTGCCATGGGCAAGGAAATACTGGACCCTCAAAGCTGGTACAGAAACTATCCACGTCGCTCGGCATCTGTGAGTTCCGATGCTGGAAATGTGAAAGGGCTTGAGAATATAAGCTCGTTTTACAAATCGGTAGTGAACGGTCAGTATCCGCGGCTACCAGCGAAGTCCAAACTCGATTTTTCAAAGAGAGCACATAACATCCTCCCGCATAACCAAGATACACATCAAGAGGTGGAAGAAGATGTAGAGAGCGAAAATGAAGACGAAAAAGTCATGTCTTTGTATACATCATTAAATCATTTGGCTGCAACTTCAAGCATGCCCTCAAGGCCTCTTAACCACTTATCTTCATCCATGCCTGGCGTTCCTACCTTGCTTGAGTTTCAGGGTATCGAAGGTAAATATGTACCTACCACTTTGAGCCAGTCTGATGCAATGACGCGTTTTGAATTTAAGCCTATTGACTCGTTCAATAACTCGACTCTGACCGAGAACAGACAACGATCCAAATTTCGATCAAATGAGCGTGCCAAGGCATCTTTGCGCAGAATTAAAGATCGAAGAAACCAAAGGCTGATTAAGAAAACGAACGGAAGCGTGTTACCTTCAGTTGACACCAGCTATCAAGCTCAGATTGAAACCCCCACAGAAAGCTCCTCTGGGATATTAACTCAAAAATCTGGAAAGTTTTATCCTCAAAGTGAAGAGAGCATTTCAAGGGTAACGCCAAATCAAACAATTAGTCCCCAGAAAGATACCAAATCAAACTTATCAAGCTTGTCAATTCCAAGCGATGATAGAAAGAGCCTCACACAAAGCTCGCAAGGAAGTCTAAGTGAGCGTCGTGATCTGATGAATGATTTGAGTGCCCCGAATAGTAAGAAGATTGTTGACGGTTATGCAGAATCCTCACTTAGCTCTTTCTTTGACGAGAGATTGAATCATATGATCAAGCAATGCTTGGAGGATTGTGATATCAAAAGTGAGGTTGAACAGGCTCGCTGGGTCGATGTTTTGCAGAAAACATTTGCTAGTATTCATCGCTTGAACGTCAGTGATACATTGGATGTGAAGCAATATATCAAAATCAAGAAGATTCTTGGAGGAAGGCCGGAAGATACATCTGTTTTGGAGGGCCTTTTCATTACAAAGGATATTGACTCGAAAAGAATGCAGTCCTCAATTGAACATCCAAAAATTGCTCTTCTCGTTTTTCCACTCGAATACTTAAAGCAAAAAGAACAGTTCATCAGCTTGAGGGTAGTCAACTCTCAACAGTCGGTCTATATTTCCAACTTGGTCTCAAGGTTGATATCATTGGAGCCAGATATTGTTGTTGTTGGAGATACCGTTTGTGGGCTAGCTGAAAAACTTTTAGAGGAAGCAAGCATCACTGTGATTTCCAACGTCAAGCCGCAGGTTATCGAAAGAATCTCACGCTATACGGGGGCAGCCATTTTCCAGTCAGTCAACGACTTGTTTTTCAAGAAAGGATCCTTGGGTACTTGTAGCCGGTTCGAAGTCAAGAAATTCGTTTTCGAACAAACAGTCAAAACATATTCCTTCTTTCTTGGCAGTAGTGTGGATTTGGGATTTACTATATGCTTGAGAGGAGGCGATGAAGAATACCTTAGTAGTGTGAAATACGCAACCGAGACGTTGATTGCTGGGGCATTCAACTCCAGGTTTGAGAGAAGCTTTCTTCAAGATTTTTCTCTCGCTATAGACAGACCGCAAACAGCCGGGGATAAAGGCAAAATGAGGAAACTTGAAAGGCTTATGAAGGTAGATTCCGAAAAGCCGAACGATTTGAAATCAATGTGCAAGAATTCTTTGGAGCATTTTGGTGTTTTCAACTACGTGAAATTGTTCAACGAAAGAACTTTGAGTTTCTCGCCATCCGTGAGCTACCCTCTTCCCATGACTCTCAATAACGTGGTGACTTCATTTGAGACATTTGACGCCTTTTATGAACTCGATAAAACTATTCAAAATGCAACAAGTTTTGATGGAATAGAGTCAGAGTGGCTCAACAAATTACAGTTTGGTTTCAACTTCGAAAGATTCAACGGAAATGATGACATTATGAGGTTCTTGAAGTTTGTGAGTACTGAATGCGTGCAGTTTTACCAGAGAGAATTCAACTTCAGGTTAAGGCTATGGTCAAACAGTATGAGATACTCAATTTACCAGCTTTATCCGATTTTTCATCGAAGTATTCACTTTCTTCACTCAAGGGTCTCTATCAAGCATGCCACTCCTTGCTTTGGACCGGTGGTTGTCGTGGTCGATTTTTACTCGGATAATGATAAGTGTCTAGGATCATTTTTGGATCAGACACTTCAAGAGGCTGGAAAACCGTGTGACGAATGCGGTGAGCTTTTGTTGAACCATTACAAGACCTATGTTCATGGGGATTACAAGATTGATGTAATTGTTGAGAGAATAGATGATGTTCAGGTCATAGAGCAGTTCAAAGACAAAAACAAAAGAATAATGTGGTGCTACTGCCATGAGTGCAATTCTTCTTCCCCTTTGTCAGTGATGAATGATGAGACTTATTTCTTATCACTTGGTAAGTTTTTTGAGCTCAAATTTTGGTCTCGTCACGCGTGGTCCGCCAAACATTGCGAGCATGATTTTTTCAAGAGTCAGGTCATGTACTTTGGTATCAATGGACAATTGATCAGATGTGAAATATCTGAAATTGCAACTTATGAAGTCGTGGTACCGAGGAAACAGCTCGAGTTTGTGCCAACTTTGAATATTGAGCTGAAGTTGAACTCTCTCAAGTTAATCCAGGAAAGCTCTTCCAAGTTCTTCGAAAGCATCTCTAACAGACTCAACAGAATAAAGGTTGATACATTTGATAAAGCAGAAGCTGGTCATGAAAAACTTGAGGAACTAAAAGAGAGGGTTATCGATGAGGAGTCTTTTATATCTGCAAAGACTCTCAAAATTTACGAATCGACTGCGCCAATCAACTATATGTCACTTAACGTGGTCCAACGAGATATCCAAGAGTTGGGAGTCGCTTGGGATAAAGAGTTTAATGACTTTGAAAAACAGTTTTTACCAACGGAGAACGAAATCACCAAGATCACGCAGTTTCATTTGAGGAATTTTTTGATGGACAAATTGGATACAGATTTAAAACATGACGTTGAGCATTCCACCAATAAGGATTCCGAAAAACCCGATCAGACAAAGAGATCAACGAATGAGGGAGACCAGAGCATTTCCCAGGAGCTGGCAGACTCGGCCGAGCATAAATCCACCAGCGATGATTACTTCTCAACCGGTGCCAGACGCATTCCGCTGACAATTATCGAGGATAAGATAATGCAAATCAGACAGTCTTTTGAGGATGATCAGAACAAACACATCTTGAAAACGCTGCCTAAGTTGAAAACAGATATTGAGACTGATCCTAACCAGAGTGAATCAACTGGCCAGCAGGCACCCAAGCGTGTTCAGGATTTGACCAATTATTTCAATCAAATGACGCTTGAATTTCAGAGGCAAAGAGAAGCAGTCCTCGAACGGCAGTCGAGTAAGTACAAGGCGATTCCCATTGTTAATTCACAGCCAATTGTGGAGATTTATGACAACATAGAAGATGTAGTTGATGTGGATCGCAAACTCTCAGCCCCTTCTAATGCATCTTTGCGGGCGGCAAAAAGCAACGATTCGGAAAGGTCGAGAGTAACTGATCAGGTTAGTCATCAAAAACTTGAAGTTCCCATTGAAAACAGCCAGCGCAAGATTCTGAGCTCATCCACTGAACAAACCAAAGACTTGAAAGAATCAGGAAAGTCGAAGATAGACATTCCGCAACCCGAAAAAAATTCCTTGCTTAAGTCGCTTTCAAACTTTTGGGCAGACCGGTCGGCAACTCTTTGGGAACCTTTGGAGTATCCGCTTGACTTTACTGAGCACACATTTGCTGATTCTGAGGTAATTGTTCGTGAAGACGAGCCAAGTTCTCTTGTGGCGTTCTGCCTTTCAACCAGTGACTACAAACAGAAGATCACAGGTATGGGCTCTAATGAATCATTTTTGTCTGATGATAAAGCCGGCGAGAATACTGAGAGTGAACAATTCAAGAAAAAGAGCGATCATTTTGCCAAGCTCGAGAGAAAGTTTAAGAAAAGAAATGATTTCAGCAAAAGTGAAAACAGCGACTTAGAAATTGTTATGAACAAGACCAAATCAAGTCATCTTAAATATCAATTTGTCGATGGAAGCACGGAGATGTCTTGTAAGATATTCTACAGTGAGCAATTTGATGCACTCAGAAAAGCTTGTGGAGTTGATGATTCTTTCATTCAGAGTTTGTCCCGGTGTGTGAAATGGAACTCAACAGGGGGGAAAAGCGGGTCTAACTTCTTGAAGACATTAGATAATCGATACATTGTCAAGGAGTTATCGAAGTCGGAGCTTGAATCGTTTGTCTCCATTGCGCCCTTTTACTTCAAGTACATTTCTCAGTCGACTTTTAACACGTTGACAACGGCCCTTGCCAAGATCTTTGGTTTTTACCAGGTGGAGTTCAAAAACTCTTTGAATGGAAAGATATTTCGAATGGACTTTTTGATCATGGAGAACTTATTCTATAATAGGAAAACCACGAGAATCTTTGACTTGAAGGGCTCGATGAGAAACAGACATGTGAAACAAACAGGCAAAGAGAATGAAGTTTTGCTTGACGAGAACATGATTGAGTACATCTACGAAAGCCCTGTTTTCGTCAAAGAGCAGCTGAAGAAACTTCTTCGGGGCTCGTTATTTAATGATACTTCGTTTTTATCTGCGATGGACGTCATGGACTACTCGCTTGTCATCGGCATCGATGACTCCTCGGGAAAGTTATACGTGGGGATCATTGATTGGTTGCGGACATTTACTTGGGACAAGAAGGTTGAAAATTGGGTAAAAGGCAAGAGCTTGGTCGGCAAGAAAGGAAAAGATCCCACCATCATCACCCCAAAACAATATCGAACTCGGTTCAGAGAAGCCATGGACCGCTATATTTTGGAGGTGCCCGATATCTGGTATGAGGGAACAAGCTAGACGATGATATAGGACCAAAGCATTGCAGCATGGTCTTTGTTGGTCTAGGAGCGAACCCAAATCTGACCTCTTGTCGACCAATGATTCTACCGTCTGGACGTATGGCACGCAATTGTCGTATAACTGACAATTGCGTGATCCCTGGGACCGACTCGACAACACACAGTCCTGGGAATCGTGCGGCTGATGCTGGCTCGAGTTCTCGACATTCCACCGCCTTAAACGCCTGGGGCCTAACTAACAAATTTCCTACTTTGAAGGGCATGGGGCATGCGAGATAGGAAAAATTTACCCAAAAAAAATTACATGAAAAGATTTTTCATCCAGAAAACTAGTTGCCTTCGATTTTTTGATCCTCCGATTTCCCCTATTCGAGATACTGGGTTTCGAGATTATGCCGCACGCCCGAAATTGGATATTCCTGTGTCCAAGCCGCACATGGACGCGCGGCTTCGTTGCTGACCTGCGCCTAACTGGCTGATAGGCGTGTTTTTTCTTCTAACTCTAAGTTTGTTCTGCTGATACGCCCGCGTTGTGATTTTTGTCTCAAAGGCTGATCACACTTCTTTTTTTCGGTATTCGTTCGTTTTTTTTGCAGAGACTCGGAATTATTGTGTTTCGTTGATTTGATCTGTTAGAGTATTCTATAAGCTGCCAAAGCCGATCTGCACCTTTCTGGTTATTCCTGAGCAACGGTGTGATCTCCTGTTAGTCTGGCGTCAATAATTAGAGCTCAAAAGAATTCATCAAGTCCTTGATCTTCCTGAATCCGCTGAGTTTTGGGGGTAATTGCATATAAAGAAAGAACAAAGAAAGAACTTTTTTATTTGAAAGAAATTCTGAACTTGGACAAACAATTCAACACAAAGAACTGTTCGACTCCTTATCAGCACTGTTGATTGTTCGCCAATTTCATCATGAGACACGCGATTCTCACTTCCATCTCCACGCTATTGCTCGTTGTGGCATTGGTCTTTTTGATCTTGGCCACGGTGTCAGTTCCAGTGGCTTCAAGCTTAAAGTTGGCTGCGTCTCAGTCGTACACGTTTGGCATTTTTGGGTATTGTGACGGGTCAGATTGCCCCAAAGCGACGTACCCCGTGCTGTTTGGCTCTCTCGATTCCGGTTCCGACTGGCTTTTAGGCTCTGGCTCCCGCGATACCTTAGCCAAGGCTTTCATCGTTGCCCCTATTGCTGCAGGCTTGACGTTTTTTGCGCTAATTTTCACTTTTCTTTCCCTCTTCTTGCATGTCAGTGTCCTCAAGGTACTTTCACTCGTATTTGCCGTCATTGCTTTTGCTGCCTCCGCCGTCATTGCTGTCATGGTGATTCTCGTTTTCCACCCTCACGTCGAATGGCTCGGTTGGCTCCTTGTGGCTGCGGCCGCGTGCTGTTTGGTCGCTCTTCCGCTTCTTTTCTTTTCGATCACTGCGCGCAGCGCTCCTGAGGAGAACTCGGACTCTGACTCTGTTCCCGAGCATAAGTTTGGCGATATCTCCAACATGGAAAACCGGGGGACGTTTTCGGCTGGCTCGATCAACGAAGTCAAGAAAAACCAGTATGGTTACGGTGTCGACCAGTCTTCAAACTATCGTGGCCCGTCAACTAATAACTACGGCGTGAAAGAATCCTTGGAGACGCTGAATAGAAGCCTAATGGACTCGTCTCCTAGTGTTGCAAATGATATCACCAAGACACATACCTTCATGGTGAACGGAGCCGGTTCCAACGTTGTTCCCGCTAAAACACCAAGTACAACTCCCGCCCCAGCTCCCACTCCGGCTAGGGGTCCCGGTATGGGTCCGGGTCCGGGTCCGGGTCCTGGTCTGGTTTCATCTCATAACACATACAACGGCTTGCATATTCAAAACGGGCCCAACACTCCAATTGCATCGAATCGTAAAATGGCGCCTAATTACGTGCCGAGTGAAGGTACCGCCTCCATTATTGGACAGCCAGTTAATAAGGCTCCATATCCGCCTAATGACCGTGCATCGTCTTTATATGATCTGAGAAGCTACGGCGTTTTTGACCATCACCCTAGTGTGGAAGGCCACCAGCCGTTCACCGAGTTGCAAGACACCGACGAAACCGCGGAAAGAAACTCGTTGGATATTCCTATGGACTCTGGAGACGAATCTGATTTCACCAGCGTGTCGCAAAGGCCTCCCAACGAGATCTACTCAACGCCACATCCCCAGCATTCGCCTCAACAAGCTCATCCGCAAGGCTACCAGCAAGGCATGCAGTACCAAGCAATTCCGCCTGGACAAGGCCAGTTTGCCCCTGGCCAATATGCGAATCAACAGGCACAGAATTACCTGCTGCCAGGCACCAGTAAGAACCATGGGCACCCTGGGCAATACGACCGTTTCCAGCCCCAGTTACAACAAGCGGCGATGCCACGCCCGTCAAACAGGCCTACAGTGTCAGATAACGCGTTGAACAACAACCCCGACTTCTCTGTTGGGTTCACGGGTAGAAAGAAACAGATGGGGCGTCCGGGGTACGCGCCTCAAAGAGGCGGGTTTGCGCCCAGGCCAGCTCAAAGGCAAGGACCGTACGGAAATATCTAGGATCTTGTCGTGTAATTTAGTGTAAATCTTCAGTGTACAATGCTATATATTGAGAATCGTTTTTCAGAGATATAAGTGGCTTTGCGGTCACGAAACAGGACCCATATCCAGATTTGGCGCTGTTACGTCGAGTCCACCTTCCTTTTCTGTGGACGGGCCATTAGTGTCGGTCACAGACGGGGTTCCTGTCCCTGGGCCGGGTGCCGGTGTCTCCACCACAGTGGTTTTGCCTGAGGGCCGCACCACCACAAGTATAAACATTGCTAACACCACCAAACAAAGCAAAAAAATGATCTTACACTTGGTCGTCCGTTTCTGGTAGCCCTGAGCACGCACCAACTCTTTGTCTGAAGACTTGAGGTCCTCAGCAGTACGTGCCAAGTTATAGTCAATACGGTCCAACATGCTTCCTTGGTCGACAACAAGATTCTCCATCTCCTTGAAGATCGTGGAGATCTCCAAAATACCCATGGCCAATTTGTAAATCTCCCGTTCTCGTGCGGCCAAAAGCTGCGAATTCGGGTCCCGTAGTTGCTGCTGTTGCATCTGCTGCTGCGCCTGTTGAGCCTGTTGCAAAGCTTGTTTCGAGTAATTTTCAATGCTTCGAGAATCTTCTTCTTCAAGGAGCATGTGGGAGCTTGTGGATGACGCTAGAAGATTGGCCGTATCGTCGTCTTCATCGTCATCCTTTAAAAATTTGATGTAGTTGTTCTGCAAGTTGCGGAAAATAAGCAGCGAGTCCTGGATCTTGAGCGCATACGTCTTTTTGTAGTTCTCAATGATCGCAAGCTCGTCCGGGCCATAGTCGAGCTTGAGGCGCTCGTGGTTCTTCTGTAGAAACTCGAATTTTTTGATGAGTACGTAGCACGCCTCAAACATCCGCGTGATCGTGTAATTGAGGTCCTCGATCTGGTCCTCGAGGCGCCGTTTTTCGGAATCCCGTGTGATCAAAAGCTTCTTATACAGCAGGCTGAGCTCGTTTGTTTTCTGCTTGATCGCTCCAAGATTTGTATCTAGAGAGCTGGAGATCTGGAAGATCGACGGCGCAAGTGGCCGCATCTCTATAGCTGCCCCGTCGCCTTCGCCCACGTGGTCTTTATATGTGTTCTTGCCGGCCCTTGGCCCGGTCATGGACCTTCTGGCAGACATGAGGCCCTCCTCTTCCTCGGCCAAAGTAACAAACCGCGAGTCGGCGGGCTTAACCGCTCGGGGAATCGTGCGTCTATAGGAGAGAAAAAGATTGGTTCGGTCTCGAAACATGGTGTGTTATTTTATTGTGATGTGTTTTATTTGGGGTGTTCTATTGCGGGGCGTGCACTGTGTGGTTTTATGCATGGATCTCATTGTTCTCAGGGCCTCTGGCCAAAGGCCAACGGCCCCAACAACGTATGCATGGCACACTCTTGGCCTGGTGCGAAGTGGCCCTGGACCTAATGATTAGGGGGACTTTGGTGGTGGGCTCTGGGCACTGGGCCCATGTAAAAAAATGTCGGATCGAATAGAAAAAACCTGAAAACTATTCCATAGACTGGAATGGCTTTAATTGGTATTTTCTGATGATGTTTTCAGGCCGTGTGTTGTAATAAGAAGGGGGTTAACAAAATGAGGATCTTCCTCAATGTCTAGGTTATTTGCGATACGCCTGATGGATATGAAACACAGGTATATAATGAGGAAAAGTGGGTCAGGTCAATCTTGAGTTGGCGAAATCTTGATGGCCAAATTCTCGACATTGGTGATAATCTGACGTGATACTTTTTACATTACATGTTGAAACTCGATGGCCACATGGGATTTTCATCGCAGTACTCGGTCGTTGCATGCGGCCCGACCGTTCTCATCCTACAGAGAGTTGCAGCTTTGGATTTTCGAGTGTCTTCAAGGCAACAAATGTCACATAGTTTTTTGGGTTTCAAAAAAGTTGTTGTATTTTTCAAAAGCCGTTATATACACAAAAGCTCTTCTATTTCTCAATGGTCTGAATCTTATCCAGAAAACTTCACCAGAATATTTGCATGTCACGCAATTGCCTGTTGCATGTAGTGATCGTCCAGTGTATGATTGACCTCGACTTTCTGCTGTATGAATTCTTCACTACCTTTCTGCCTAAAAATATCACTTCATAGTTCAGAAGTAAACTCATTCACTCAGAGTAAACAAGCTGCATGAAGCTTCTGCGGAATCAGAGATTTCAAGCCACTAATTTAATGGGTATAATATTTGTGACCTCGTCATAGGGTACGCTTATCTGTGTGTGGTTGCATGTTCCTAAACAATTAGATCTGTTCCTCTAAGTTTCACTATGTTTTTGCAATGAGACATCCGTTCCTTTTACTTTTTGTTGAGAATCAGCATCAGATAATCCATTCCTTTTACTTTCTGTTGAGAATCAGCATCAGATAATCCATTCCTTTTACTTTCTGTTGAGAATTAGCATCAGATAATCCATTCCAGTAGTATATCTTTATAGTAATAACCGGCTTTAATGTTTCTCGAACAGGTTTGGTGCTTTGCTCTCGCCCTCACTCTTGTCATTTATACTCGGAAAAGGTATTGTGGGATACTGACTTTGATAGCTTTTTCAACGAAAACTAGGAGTATATAATTGGAATTTCAACACATGGAAACAGCCTTTATTTAGTGAGTAGCTTTCCGTAAACCTGAATTTTGAACTATGTTTATTGATCAAAGTTGACCAAATCAGAATTCATGGTAGCGTTTCGGCTTTTCGCAGCCAACGTTCGAGATACGCGACGGGCCATTTGCAGAGTTACATATATTCGTAATAGTTGAATAAAGCTATTCAAATAGCTACAGAGACCTCTTTTTCGACTTGGTGAAGAGTTGCTTGCATAGACTCTTTCTCAAAGCCCATCTGACAAAGACTATATACACTAGCCAGGGGACACCAGTATTCCTCATGAAACAATGGAGGGTAATCAAGCAATCACGGAGCTTAAATTGCTTTCTTTGAGAACATAAACGTCATGACAAATAAAGAGCCCTCTACAACTCGCATTGTCCACTTCCGTTTAACCCTGCAATTTAACTTACCCACTCTCTTTACTCCGGCTTTTTAGACAGCCTTCTATATCTACTTTCCCAAACATGACATAGTGAGCTGGCACAAAGTACAATTCGTGCCCTCCACGACTTTACTGGTCTTTCTTCATCTAAAAACTATCCGCGTTCCAACACACTGTGCCATAGGATGCAATATAAGACCATTGGTGCTACTCGTACTCAAATCCAGATCCTCTCAATTAAAAAAGCATCATCTATGAACAAGTTAATTAGTATAAGAGTGTTTGTGTGTTCTCATTTTCGAAAACTTTTACTTCTCTGCACTTTTATGTACCGCTTCTGCAACGGGTCCAGCCAGGGACGCATTTTCTCTTTCCAATAACACCTTCTTCCACTCGGGAACAGGCGGTGGTTGGTTCTTCTTGATCTCCTCCTCCTTGACGGCCAACACAATCGTGCTTAAAAGAAGAACGATTGTGAGTGCTTGCGCATACATTCTGGCCTGGACCAACTTTTGCGGCGCCGTCATGACCTTATCTCTGTTGACAAAGACCCACGAGCCGTACATGGAGGCGATCCACGAGGCAAAAATAATTTTGTACTTATGGGCCCCAAGCGCGGTCACGAGCTTATCAGAAGTAGGCATGTTCTTCCATTCTTTGTACTGCTCCAACACTTGTTTGTTGGTATGGCCCGACGAGTACATCTGCCTGTCGAATTCGACAGAGCCTTCGTCCGCGTAGAATGCCGCAAGCGAAATCGTAGGCATCGTGAGAATACATGCTTTGATAGAGGTGTTGAAGCGAGCAAACCGCACTGGATGTCTTGTTTTTAAGTAGGCGAAAAGACCCACCGACACCACCGACCCGTAGAACATTCCCCGAAGGCCTTCGGCCATCACGTAGGAGGAGTGCGCTTCTTTCTCTTCTTTATCGATAATCTTCATTGTTTATGTGTGCGTCCGGTTAGATGTGAGAGAGTTGTAAAGAAGTAGGTGTTTATTTATTAAATGAGATAGTTGGCTTGGACAGTGGAGCACAGGGTGCAGAGAGTGCGGGTCCATGAGAATCGTGACGACTGTAATTATATGGGTCAGAACTGGAAAATAGTGATGGCTCACCCCAGAAACTCGGAAACATTATCTATCTGAAGAAATATCAGTCTCTGTTTTTTTCCTCGTTATATTGATCGCTCTGAGCACATGGAGGCGGGGCTTTTCGTGTCTTGACTTCCCCAGTCAGGTCGACCTGTCTTACCCCAAGTTAGGTCGACCTGTTTTCATCTGCCCGTAACTGTAGGGTATAAAAATTCAGAGAAAGAGATCAGATTGAATTAGTCGTGAGTCCAAATGTTAAGATAAATGTTTTGGCACATTATTTCATATTTGAGCAAAATTTTTTTACTTAGTTTGGAGCCCTTCCAGAAACACATCCTAAGACTCATGCGACCCGGGGCCGGGGCCGGGCCTCTGGGATCTTTCGCAGCCATAATATATTAGTACAGCATTGAATATCACCCAGTAATTGAATTCTGAGCGTACACACCCTCCAGATTCCAGAATCACTTTATACGTACTTTTAAGCCGCCATGTGGATAAACTTTCTGCGGTAAAACCCGACGATTTTTCAAATCACCGATCTTTTGCACGTCTTCAATTTTACTTTGGCGGGGTTGTCTCGCATCACTCTCCACCACTCCTTTCCTACCTCTAAATGAGTTGAATTAAAGGAACAATTGAGTTGTATGCTAGTAGAGTCGAATTATTTCTTTTCCAAAAAGTTTATTTCTGTCCAACATTTTTCAAACGCGTGCTCTACTGTTACGCTACTAAAGCTTACTCTTATCATTAGGGGCACGCGCAGCATCATCTCTTTTCTGCTGACCAGAATGCAGACTCTGTTGCCGATTTTAGTACAGACAGACCAAAATGACCCTTTTTGACCATATATTGCCGTAGATTAAAACTCATCAACAGTTTTGTGTGGTAAGGCCATGACTTTCAATGTGCTATCACGATCTGACTTAGAGTTTACGCCATTGAAGTCCATCTTCCGTGATGATCTCGCTATTTCGCACAGCACAGGTGAGATGGTGAGTGTATTTGGGTGGACGTTTCTGGGGAATGGAATTAATCAAACAAAATTGTGTGATTTTCAGAGTAAATTTCTCGAAGAAGTTGCCAGACAAATGTTTCGATAATCGTCCAGAGATTAATTTTTCGCCTCAAGCTTTTTTTCGTGCCCACAGACTTCTCTTTCCCACAGACTTCTCTTTCCCACAGACTTCTCTTTCCCACAGACTTCTCTTATGGCCCTTCTTGGGGGCCCGTATATAAGTGCGGTCACGACATGGCCCCCACCTACGTTTTAACAATTCATGAATAAGGATGTATGAGAATGGTCCGGTTTAAACTTCCATATTTCCCACTACGATTCCTCCACGATTACTTAAAAGCTAGTGTACCTAATCCTCACTACGATACACCATTGCCGCACTGTAGTACTCAAGCTACGTGTGCATCAATTAGTAGTGCCATCTCGCAAAATTCGAAATTAATGTAAGGCTTGGAGAACTTAAAGAAGAATGATGAAAGGAAAATCAAGAACTGAATCAAATAAAAAAACCTTACATCATGGTATTACTCTCCACCAATGCACCCCATTCCACCAGAAATAACTGGCCTGTGTGCACACCGCGACCTCGAGACTCAATACACAGTCAACTGAAGGCCACAAACCAGAGAAACACCTCCAGCCACTTTCTTCACCTTTAGCTCTGACCTTTCGAGGCCACCCATTCCGTACAAACTCCATTTGTGCCAACCGAAATAAGCGGTTCTGGAGCATCTCCCGAAAGTGCGACTCCCTTTAGTCATACACAAGAGGATTTACGGAGCGGTGTATTCCTCTTCTTATCAGACACTTTCTACCTCCGCAGGGTTCTCGCATTGGGTCATACACTTGAGCCCTTCATCAGTTCACATCACTCAATATCATCTTCGCACTATCAATCCATCATCAGATACTTCCGCAGTTGATTCTTACTGACAATTACAAACCTATAGGACATCACCTCTTTTTGAAAAGAAACACCCACATAAACTAATATCATGTCGAAACGAGGGCCGGAGCGCCCCCACGTCTCGCCCTCACCAGCTGGATCTGGACACAGAGTTCTGAATAACTACCACCATAGCTTTTCTGAAACGCCGCGATCGCCGTCACGGTCCACGCGTAGCCTATCGCCGCCCAAACCGGGCGACACACGACCCGCCTATCTCTCGTCGGCAACGTCGTCGTCGGTGCTTTCTTCGCCCAGACGTCGAGCAAACGGACGCTCGTTATTTAGTGACCGGTACATTCCAAATCGTACAGGAATCGACCTCCAGGCGGCGTTCAGCTTATCGAATCAGGAAGTCGTGCCTGACCTTCGAAATGGACATGCTCACGGCGCTGCCTCTGGTCAAAATCACAGTCGCGGCCACATCTCAAGTCGTAATCAGAGCCACGACGAGCTCTCGACATCGGCCAACGAAATCGAGCTCCGTAAAGAGCAGGAGGCCAATCGAAACTTCTCAAGCGTGCTCAAGGCCGAGCTTTTCGGCGATCACGTGCCAATGGCTACCGCCGACCTTGCACGGTCGACTACTGGGGCCCGAGGACAAGATCTGCCGCTGGCACTGGTTCTGGTGCTGACTTTGACACAGGCGGCAAGTCAACTCGAAACCCCAGGCAGCTTCCGCACAACCACAAACGGGGGTTCCCGTTCAGGCCGCACTACGCCGCCGCCGCCAGTTGATATGGGCGTCACTGGTACTCCCAGACTGAAAACAAACCTCTTCACCTACCAGCTGCCGAGCAAGCAGCGCCCGGTTTCGCGAGATTTACAGCAGGAATTATTTTCTCTCTCGCCTGTGCGCCTGGAGTCCCAGAAGTTTCTACTAAGTCCACAGAAAAAGCCCCGTGCCATATCCAAGGTGCCCTATCGAGTTCTTGATGCACCCGAACTCTCAGATGACTTCTATCTTAATCTTGTCGACTGGGGACTGCAGGACGTGTTGGCCGTGGGCTTAGGGGACTCTGTCTACCTTTGGGACGGCCTGACTCAGCTGGTTGAGCGGCTCTGTGTACTTGAGAATAAGGATAAGGTCACCTCCTTGAGCTGGATCGGGTCCGGTACCCACTTGGCGCTTGGAACCCTGAAAGGTTTGGTGGAGATATGGGATGCCACCAAAATGAAGTGCGTGCGTACCATGACGGGCCATAAGCTCCGGGTGAGCTCATTGGCTTGGAACGAACATATTCTTTCCAGTGGGTCCAGAGACCGCACCATTTATAATCGTGATGTCAGGGTCCAGAACCACTACATCAACAGTTTCGACTCACATAAGCAGGAGGTATGTGGCTTGAGCTGGAATGTCGAAGAAAACAAATTGGCCAGTGGCGGCAATGATAACAACTTATTTATCTGGGACGCGTTGAATACAAAACCACTCCATCTGTTTACCGAACACAATGCTGCTGTAAAGGCCATTGCATGGTCCCCTCACCAGCGGGGAATTTTGGCTTCCGGTGGCGGCACGGCTGATAAAACGATAAAGGTATGGAATACCCTCACGGGAAATCGTGTGCACAATGTCGAGACAGGATCACAAGTTTGCAACTTAATTTGGTCAAAGAATTCTAACGAAGTCGTCTCGACGCATGGGTTTTCTCGGAACCAAATCATCGTCTGGAAATACCCGTCGATGCAACAAATCGCCCAGTTGACGGGTCACACGTATCGAGTTCTTTATCTATCGCTCTCTCCAGATGGAGAGACCATAGTGACTGGGGCCGGTGATGAAACACTACGATTTTGGAACGTTTTTGAGAAAAACAGAAATAATGAGCCGGCGTCTTCGGTGCTCATGGATGCATTCCTGCAATTGAGATAAATGATTGCGTCGTTATTTCCAAGTAGTAATTTTCAATAAGCTCTTATTGGCGCTGCTAACTCCTTGTTGAGGTATTTTTAATTCAATTCGAACCGCCATCATTTCAACAATTCAGGCTTTTCGCGGAATTATATTACATGATGGCCCGTCTCTTTACAATATCCATATTGCCTCATTGAGTTAACAGGCAATATGGATATGGCAAGAAAATTCTGCGTAGGAGCTCCAGTGACTCTTTTATTAACTGTGCTCACTCCGACACTTCAAATTTGTAGAAATATGAAATATGAAGATTCAGTGAGAACTATCTGTTCGATGCACTTCTCCAGTCTTGCCGTTGACAAAATTGAAAGTCGTGCAAAGTAAAGATACGAGGCAACATGCGCTCTTCCAAGTTTCTTTTATGTCAACGCCCTTGTGTTGTAGGTAAGAATAGCGTACCCCTCAAATAACGGGCCAGAACCCAATGACTGATTATTTCCATTTTCAAATTTCTCGCTTTTGTAACTGTTTTTATACTTAACTTTTCCCGCATCACTTTTCTCATTCTTAAAAAGGACATTTTTAGAAGCATTGAAATGGTTAATATTCCAAAGACCAGGCGAACCTTTTGTAAGGGTAAAGACTGCCGGAAGCACACCCAACATAAAATCACACAATATAAGTCAGGTAAGCCTTCTTTATTTGCACTCGGGAAGAGACGGTACGATCGGAAACAGTCGGGTTACGGTGGCCAGACCAAACAGATTTTCAGAAAGAAAGCCAAGACTACGAAAAAGGTGGTTTTGAAAATGGAGTGTGTGGATTGCAAGACCAAAGCTCAAGTGGTGTTGAAGAGATGTAAACACTTTGAGTTAGGTGGTGACAGAAAACAAAAGGGTCAAGCGTTGCAGTTCTAAGTGGTATTATAATATGCTCTGTTAAGAGTTCTGATACTTATGTATCCTTTTATAATTGTTACTAGCTGATATATTATTCTTATTAATCCTTCGCACCAAGAAATAGCGTCCAACCATCATCAGAGAAAGATATTCGGGTATATGTATCTGCTGATTAATATGGTGAGTTGTTACCGTTTAGCTCTTATTGATTCGTACATTTAAA
Organism: Metschnikowia gelsemii; assembly: GCA_030561745.1. Lineage (NCBI taxonomy): Eukaryota > Fungi > Ascomycota > Pichiomycetes > Serinales > Metschnikowiaceae > Metschnikowia > Metschnikowia gelsemii. Next base: position 41,365 of record JAKTYA010000189.1, read on the forward strand.
GCCGGACTTTCTGTGTATGCTGCTTTCTAGCTGAGTCCCAAAGGAAAGTTAAGTGTAGTTGGTAGGGTCAGAACTTACTTTGGTTGGCTTTTCCCACCCAGAATTATGGCACCAAGAAGCAAACTTTTTCTCAAGAAATCTCTGTATGGTTTATTTTCTGTCGGAAGCTAGCGCATGACTCTTACCAGTAGACTTGAGAGTTGTCGGCCAAATCACTAAAAAGTCCAAGCTGAAGAGTCTAAATAAGTAAAGGACATTCCCATTTTGACCAAGAAAATACGCATTTCACTTTTTATCGTCAAATCTTGAATAGTGGCTCAGTATTAAATCTAACAGATTCCCAAGAGCTTCAGTAATCCAATCATATAACAAGATTGCCCAGGCATGATCCACGTAACCTGTGGGCTCGAGATGCGGCACTAGACAAAACCTTCCTTCCGGATTTTCCCAGACACGAAATGTAGCCTCTCATCAAATTTTACGAGAGCAGACGAGGACAATTTTTGAAAATCTTGGAAGCGAAACTTCATGTTTCATCCAACGAAACATCATTCTACTGAATAAAAGCTGCAACTTTCTCAGACATTCGCGCGTCCTTGCCCCATCAAGAACTTTCATTTCAAGCAGGCGAGGAACGAGCTAAACCTTCTCCATCAAGTTCATCGAGATACTTTCAATTACATCCAGCTGAAATTTGTACGTTGCTCGCTAACGAACAATTAAAATAACAACTAGTAAGTACCGGGCCAAAAAGTGAGGTGTCCTCAACCTAAATCGACTTGGCGTTGATGGACATTAGTGAAATGTGGTGCATGACGCGAAAACCGGACATGAAGCGGGCACTTTTCCGATTACGGTTAATTCAAATTCCTTGCACGGGACCTTGGACTGCTTACTGCATCCCGTGCTCTATTCCTTTGTTGCTTTACTGCTTCGTATCAGATCACTACAATTCAAAATATCTTATTTTTTTATTGAATCTTGCTATTTAAAGGTGTGATTAATATGGCACATCTGCTCTGCAGAGACCGGTGTCTAGGCTTATGTCAAGCAGCTTACTTCTTCTCACCAAAGACAGCGTCAGAAGCTTGTTGCAAGAAAGACTTGTCACCGGATCTGGTGTTGTCACCAACGAAGTTGTCGACGTTGTCGGTGACCTTGTCCTTGGCCAATTCAATAGAGCCCTTTTGGCTGTCTGGCTTAACAGCAGATGAGACCTTGTCTCCAACAGATTTTCTTCCAGCGTCAGACATATTGATTATTAATTTATTTGATGATGGGAAAAGTAAAGAGCATGGGAAATCCTGGACCCTTTATATACTTTTTTTCTGGAACATCCGGGTCAGTTTCTGTCCACCCACCCCCACAATCAAGCTTGCTACTGAGAGCCATTCTGCAGGACCGGTCATGCCGCCGTCCCTTAAACGTGCGCGCCACATTCTCGCCGTTGTTTCAAGGTGAGTTGCTGTTTTGGAAACGGCTCTAAAAGATAGGTGGAATTCCGATCCCCTTAAAGTTCAGCAGTCACAAGTAACAAACCGATTGGCCAGACCACAGCCAGTATACGTCATTGCGGCTTTGCCTTTGTGCTATTCCACGTAAGGTAGCTTTGGCCGGCGATTTTTGAAAACCTGTTGATTTTTCTTCTATTGCGTCCACATGTACAATTTGGGAAATTTGTTGGCCGTGTTAATTACATGATGCCACCATGATTTCCCGGGATCTCATTAGTTGGCCGAAATTGTTGCGAAATTGTGCTTGGCCAGGTGTGCGCGGGCTTTCGGACGGGGCCAGCAACCAAACCAAAACCCTGGATTTTTCGTCGGTGGGCCCTTAGCCCCATTCTCACAGCAACTATGCGCGAAAGTGCCCTAAAAGCACGAACGGTCACGTTCCAGCCTTCGAAAAGGTTCGAAACTATTCCTCGCACGTCATTATATCGAAATCACATGCCTTGAAGAGAAGCAACCCTGGGATTGAAATAAATTTACCGAAATGGGCTGTGGCAAGGGTCCGGGTCCTGGACTCCATGGTGGCTCTTCGTCAGGTCAACAGCGGTATGTGCCGGCCACACTTGATACCATAACGATTCTCAGGCACTCAAAGACAATCGTGGTAATTTGAATCCCGAATTTATATGATTGGCTTTCAAAGAAACATACTCATCCTTTATGGGCCTGTAGTCTTTCATAAATTCTGTGGTGTCATGAACATTGACGTCATCGGTGACATAGACAACTGGAACTTCGTAGGTTAACACAACTTCAAGATAGTGTTATACTAGAGAGACGGTGTAGATGCGTGCTACATTTGTGGGTACCGTCAAGCCAGATTACGTCCCTCGCAAAATCCCACTCACACTGTATGTAAGATAATCAACACCAAAGATTTGTTGTTTGAGTATGCTTTCTTTGACTGTCCATGTTGAGAGTGTCGATGATGGCCGTAATTTCTTGCAGAAGCTTCAATCTCTTGTAGCTAACCTAAGATTTCTACTTCAAACGGGCACCCACCAAAAGTATTTGAACCATCGAGGCTCGACCAAGATACATTCTGCACTGGCAATGTCGATGTCGATATCGGAAATGCCGTGCAGTCCGGAATTCATGGTGGATAATTTCCCATGAATCACGACCTTTCTGCCTTTGGCCTCGACGACCTTGGCCCGGAGCACTACGGTGGATTCGGGCGGGGCCTGGTTATGGAAATCAATGGTCAAGTCTGCAGTAAACCCGCGTTTAGAAGGCAATCGGCTGAACCCACAAAGACAGAGCGCTTCGTCTAAGAGCGTGGCTGTCACGCCATTATGGATCTGGCCGTCGGCGCTTATGAGGTCTTTACCCAAATGGTAAAATGCAGTCAATTCCCCGGTTGAGCTATTGGTGAATATGATCGGGTCTACTTCCATAAGCCCTTGGCCAAAAAGAAGCCCCAGCCCCACGTGGTTTTTTCTATGCTGGGCCGGGAACGTCTCGCTGGACCGGCTTTTCGTGGTGTGTGGATCTGTGTCCAAGGACCTATAAAGCCCACTGTGTTCGATCCGACGAACTGCATCCTCGTTCATATGAGAGATTTGACGATACTGCCAATTGCCTTTACGCCATTCGGGCGGGAACGCCGTAAACCCAAGGGCAAAGGCCGCAAGGGGAGTTGTGATGCGGGTAAACGCACGCACCTTATTCATTCTTTAATAAAATTGCTTTCTACCAATCTGTACTTCTCTTTTGTAAAAGACATCTTGAGGGCATCTGCGTGGGAAGAGCGAGAGGTATTTGGGCAGTCACGTGCGCGCCCAGGTCATAATGGTTTTCCAACGCCTACCGCCAGATTTCAAGTGATTTAGAAGTGATTTTGATTGGGATTTGCTTCGGGTGGCTTGATGAATCCTTTCTTTCATTTTTGTATATATATTCAGGATATGTTGATTTTTGACGTTCGTTTTAGGAGAGCCCATTTAATTAGATCTGCGAAATTTGGTTGGGGAAGAACAAATCTTAAGCTGTATCTTCTCTCTCACAAGCCTTTGCAATTATTGGATTATTTTATTCCTCGGGTGAAAAATATCCTGATGTTAAGTTATCGATTATTGAGGGAAGCACATATATATGGAAATCAACCTGAAAATAATTCCAGCGTAAGAGTTAATGAGTTCCTTTTGACTAACTGTGCCAGGCAAATATCTATAAGTTATTTTTTGTACATCAAGGCACGAGAAGGCCGCAAACGTGATCGTCCAGTTTCCCACCCAAGTATTGTTTTGATTGATTTATACGCAAAGAAGAATAGATCATGCTCAGCTATCTTAGAAGAATATGCCTCGGAAATTTTATCGCAAGAAGCTACTCATGTTTGACCTGAATTCGGGTTTCCTTCATAACAATTACAGTGCCGGCCTCTCCAGCTTTTCTCTCACCTTTACATGAGAATGTTCACTTGTTCTTCTTAGTATATACCTCACTGGATGCAACGTTATAGTTGGGGCCGACCAGTGTGTGTTACGTTACTTATTACATCAATTATCAAGTCCAGACATATATTTCCGTCTCAAATTGGATCCTGGACTCGCGTTGTCGATTGGGGGATACCTTGGAAACAATGCGATATGGTTATTATATTCGAACGCTGGGGTCATCGAAAATAATAAAAAAAGCAGTTTGATACAGTTTAGTTTAGCAAATACGTATGGGTTTTAAAATTGAAGACCACCTAGAGCTATCAATTTACCAGGATAAAATAAAAAAACAGCCCTGTAAAACAATACTTCTTTTCCTAGGGCCGCACGAGTTCGCAACATTGGCTAGCCTCCCATTTACAAGAAGGCCCATTTACAAGTAGGCCCATTTGAAGAAGGTCCATTTACAAGAAGGTCCATTTACAAGTAGGCCCTTTTGAAGAAGGTTCATTTACAAGTAGGCACAATAAGAAGAAGGCCCATTTGAAGAAGGTCCATTTAGAAGAAGGCACATTAAGAAGAAGGCACATTTAGAAGAAGGCTCATCAGGAATCAATCAAACATTCTTTTAATGCTGCATCAAAAAAGTATCAAGTAATCTTCTGATACTCATTAGGCCCTCACAACATCCATCAAATTATATCACATGGGATCCCTCCACCAGATAACCAGATTTGGTGCTTCAAAATCTCTAGTAATCTTCGTGTCTCTGCCCGATGCCTGCCAAATAACAGAACTATCCCAAATGCGACCCCAGGCACCTCTCGCATTTCCTGTTCCCATAAGACCAAACTATTTGAAAGCAGCAACACTTGGTCCGCGTGTCGTTCCACCAGACAATCGACCTCGCCGTTGGAATTAAACATGGCCAATACGCGGACATGAAGGTCAAGCATTTTGAACATTAACTCATGGCCTGGGCCCGCCTCGTGGAGAAATCTTTTACCCTTTTCACTAACAAGAACCATTGTGTCGAACATATGCCGAGCAAACTGGACATGGCTCTGAAGCTGGTTATAGTAGAAATGTTTCTCTAGGGAAAACTCAATATCGAACATTTCTGTACGGAGAGCAGCACTGTGCTGGTCAAAGCTAGCAATATTAAAAAATGTAGTGGTGACATAACCCTTGAGCTTGGGTAAAAAGTTCATCAATCTTTGCTTTTCTTCGCTGTCCATATGCAACGCTTCGGTGCTCAAATAGTCTTGGTGAGGTGTATTTGCTGAGGCCAAGGAGAATATGATCATTAGAGAAAGAACGAACCGCATTCTGTCACTGGTAAATTCAATTGGGAGAGACTCGGCAAGGTGGGTCTAAACAAGGTATATAAAGGGTCAAAAAGGGTAGACGTTGGTGAAATATTAGGAGAGCCACGGTGTCTCAAATGCTGGTGATATTGTTCTCACCGTTTTCACTTCTTAAAGTCATTGTCAGGGATTTTCCCGGGACAATATCTATGGATGACCGCAGTAAAGTAAGCCCTGGGAATTACCAAAGTTTATGACTGTGCCTTCCATTGAATTCGACCCTTTGGGTATGGAACAGACTTTTTCCTTTGATTTTACTCTGTCTGAAGCAAATTTGTAGAGAAAATATTGAAGTAGCAAACAGATTTGGCTTTGGGCACATTTCAAGCCATTTAGTGGACTAAACATGTATCTGATGGAGACATTTGGTACTTGCTGCTGATGAAAATTTCGCTTAGAAAGGTTCATCACTGCTCAGACTCGGCGATGAATTCCAGCTCCAATAGAATTCTAGTCACTTAAGTAGGGAAGAATCATTACCGTGAATATGAATTCAAAATGTCATTTTACAGATTTGTTTTTAAAGAACCGGCTTCGTCTCTTTTATTGTTCTATCATGCCCAAGCCAATGAACAGGTAAATCAGATAAAATTTCCAGCTTCGAACAGCGCGAGGCTTAATAAATTCCCGATAAAGACTTACCGATTTTCTTCTATCACTGTAAGTTTCGTTCTGAGCTGATTCTCATACTACGCTTCGAGTTCTCAATCTTTGCATTGCCAATTTTTTAACTCTAGGATGAATATAGCCCACATCCTCCAATTAATTCACGCGTTTTATGTCTCAAGGGGCTAATTAAAGCTTTTAATAATAAATTAATATTGGATCGCCATAATTTAGTGCAATCAAAGATTTGTTTAGGTTCATAATGTTTATGACAATCTAAGCTTAGTTTTTGCACATTGACAATTTATTAGAGGGCTGAAGCATGTTTCCGCAGCAAATGAAGCTTTGGAAGTGTCAAGTCAATCAAGACTCAAAGGCTTTTACATACCTATTATCAGCTTCCGACACCAAATCCTAAGGATGATCCCGATCACTCGGATATCAAGGTCCGCTTTTTGAAATACCTGTGATCGCATCAGAGAGGGCGATAAGGATTCGAAGAAGAATAGCTAAGCTGTTCATACCACTTCAATGGCAAGATAAGAAATACTTCTACCCAAAGACTCACGCCAAATAATATTACTTCTTAATAAAATGTGAATGTGTATTACGAACGGCTGCGAAAAACTTTACGACTTCTCTCAGATCCTACTCTCTATATTCATCCCAATGAAATGCTTTTTCAACATTAAAAGTTTAGTCATACTTAGCTTGATCCATCTGTGTTTGAAATCTTTGCAAGATAATGCAATTTAGAAAGCAATTATCACGATTGCTTTCGACATTCATTAGATATTCCCAGGTTCTCATCTCCTACCAATAGCTCTTTCAGCTATACGCAGATTGATTTCAGGGAAACTGAAGCCACCGTAAAGAAGAAGGCGTCAGCTGTTAGTCTACTCCGGAATACAAGCAACTCTGGATACAAAATTTATAGCAGGAGGTTTGTAGATTGTGGAATTGTTTAAAAAACCGAGGAGCGATTCCAGAAAACACGCTTGGATTCTAAATTGGCCCAGTGGTATCGTTCTGGGAGAGGAAAAGTAAGTATTTCATGAAATTAGAAAATCTTGAAATGTTTTCATTCGCTGTCGGACTTATCTATAAACTTCTGTGCTCTGGAATGCACAACCTAGGGCACTGCCACTCAAAATGAGAACTAATACAAAGCACGGTTCTGTCGGCCTTCCTGGGTATCGGGCCATTTTGCTGCTGAAAGAAATGTACGCTATTCTGACTCTGATCAGGATGTTAACTGTTTTGATCGATTTTGGAATTTATCTCGATCATACTTTCTTCTAGCTACAGCAGTGTGTATCGAGGGCGACCAAGAAGACCACACTCGCAGATTCTTTGGCTCGAATCAAGGAGACTAAGATTCAATAAGCGAAGGAATTTCGATAGAAAGAAAAAGTTCAGTAATGGAAAGTAGAGTAAAAGTGAAAATAAAGATTTAGTCTGACCAGATCTCTGCACACATTTCGAAGCTTGGGAATCTTGTCACTCGGGTCAAAGGCTAGTATGCTTCGATGAGAATCCTTTAGCAAAAACACATCTCTCCTTTTCTCTGTGATATTTGCTAAAAATCCTTCGATTTTACAGGATAGTAAACATCCTCTTTATCAAAGCCAGTCGGCCAAAGTTGACTCAAACACCACCCACTAGTCCATGCAATCTCCATCTCAATAAAACTGGTCCCGGACCTGCACTCAAGAAATGGACCGGGGCTTTCCATGATTTGGGCGCCGCGCACTTCCTAAAGGAGCCGGTCCTCACTGCACACACTGCACAAGTCTTCCCATATGGCGTTAAGCCCCATGGGTTCTTTTTTGTTCGAGTCGGTCTATGTCATCGCACAGACATATTCACGATCTAAGCAAAAGATAGCTGCCGCCTTTTTCCAAAAACGAAAGCATATAAATCCAAAGAGGAGAAAAAGGAAGAAAAGTGGTGGAAAAGCCAGGCTTTTTTGACCACCCTTAAGTAGACCCTTCGCCCTTTGCCATTTTGCCCTTTTGCCATTTTGCCATTTTGCCCTTTTGCCCCTTTTTTCCTTTGTCTCTTTAGTCTCTCCCGTATCCCTCCCACACTCACTAGACTCACCCCCTTTCACAGTAGTGTGAGTTCCCACTAGCTATAACATGTAAATAACATGTACGTACGATGACATGTCGCGAGACTCGGGCTGAGACTGTACCGACTTCAGAAAATTACCGTATGCCTGGATGCTGGAGATTGGCAGGACGCGCCTTATTTCTCTGGCTCCCAAGGTACGTCAGTAAATGTGATATTTGATTAGGTTTTCCCAACTTAAAATTTAGAGGCGTCCATACCCGATAAAAAAATTCAGACAACTTTCTTATCTTTGCTCTTCTATTACTGTCGTTTGTTCAAAAAATACACTTTCAACTTAGCATCACGCCTTTAAACGCCCTTTGGCCTTCAAAATCCTTGAATACACTTCGAACATTCCTTTCCCTGAGGTGCCCGTGCCTCCTGCAGGACCGAAACTTCAGCCATATTGTACTCAGAAGCCAGCCCTCCACCACATATATCTTCCCCCAAGACTGCCCACACAACCCCGAAATCGACCCGTTTTTTGGCATATTTGCGAGTAAACGCCCCCTCAAACATGTCTATGCGCAAAACGTACTCGTCGCTCCGCAAGCGGCCCGGGGGCGTCGTGCCGCAGAACCTACTAGGCTCGCTGGCCACCAGCATTCCTATTCCAATTCCCATCGACCCGCCCTTGGTGAAACCCGGCCTGATGTATGTGGTGAAACCATTGAGCATTGGCCGCAAGGAAAAGCAACTGGAAATCAAGTCGTGTTTCCATCTCAGCATCGACATCTACCTGTCTGGACTTTCCAACTCTGCCCTGATGGCGATGCCTATAGTTCTGCTTGAATACAACGGCATAACCATTTCTCTGGATGATACGGGTACCGGTAATGGTATGGGCGCAGACTTGGGTTCTCTAAGTATATGTGTATCTAGTGACCGCGACCTTCTCTATGTAAAAAAGGGCAACGCGTTGGTGGATAAATTGGTGTTTCCGAAGAAAAGCATTCGGTCCGCCTCGTTTGCAAACGACTTTGCGGGCGCGGTGTTTGTGTTGCTGAAGAATTTTGGCTACTTATCTGTAACTTTTGCCCTGAAGGGAAGTCTCCTCTATGATTTCTTGTATAAAAACTACTCTGCATGGCTCATGGAGCCTGCGGCCACTTTCCTGACCGACCATCTAATGGAAATCCGCAATCGAGAGCTGCGAAGACGCGAGGACGCACAAAGAGACCCGCTTACTATTGTGCGGCTGCCTGTGCTGCCCACCACGCCCGATCCGGAACAGTTTTCTGCGTTTTCACCGTCGGATGACGTGCTTAGAAACGGGCTTCCCTCTGCGCCTAAACACTTCGCCAAGAAGCTCACGCGCTCGGTGTCTAGGCAGGCCATAGATTCTGGTAGATTGTTCCCCTTGGTGATTGATACGAGTTTTCTGGACGAAAAGGACTACACCAACTCCGCCGAAGACGGCGAACATGTAAGCGAAGACCCCGAGGTTACTCAGGTCACGCGCGAAACCCCTGCTCCGTTTGAGCCGCCGTTGTGCCATGTTTTGGATTCGGAGAAGAAGTTCATTATTTCGTACAATGACTTCAAGACCCTATACAATAACGACTGGATCAACGACACCCTCATCGACTTCTTTATTGCATATGAGATGGACCGCGCCGTAAACGAAATAAAGCTGATGAAGAAAAACGAGGTGTTTGCTCTCAATTCGTTTTTCTTCACCAAACTCTTCATGCGCACCGATAACCAGACTGTGCCACCGTATTACGAGAATATCCGCCGTTGGCTTGCTAAGGTTGACCTCATGAGCTTTAATTCCGTCATCATTCCAATCAATGAGCACCTTCATTGGTACTGTGCCATCATTAAAAACCTCCCCGCTTTGCTTGAGTACTCCCGAGCCATGCAAAATCAAGGTGATGAAGAAACTACTCTTGATGATTTGCCTAAACCCCAAGTCGATATTTTTGTCATTGACTCCTTGAAACAGACCCACAACAATCTTGGCCAGCCCTTGAAGGAAGTCATTCGCGAGTTCTGCAAAGAGAAACACGGACTTACGATCTCAACTGACCTCATTAAGATCAAAAATGCTCGTGTCTCGAGACAGCGGAACTTTAATGATTGTGGCATCCATGTAATCTACAATATCCATAAATGGCTTGAAAACCCGGCTCTTGGGGAACATATTTGGAGGACTAATGGCAAACAAAGGTCTCAACTTTTTAAAGACGGCGAAAGAAAAGCGATGCGCCGCACGTGTATCGATTTACTTTTGGACCTTCATTCGAAGCAACCGGCGGAGAGCTCTCAGACTGAACATAAAGCCATAGATGACGTCCCTACTGATGATGAGATCGAGCTTATCTCGTGTCTGACATCTTACCCGAACAACACTGAAGATACTTCCACTGTTAGGGACACCCCCTCACTGCATACACGAGCGAGAGATATGATCACTCCTCCTACAGAAAAGGCGAATCCCTTGCTTGAAGACTCAGCACTTCTACATTCGGAGAAGAAAGTTTCCAAGTCACCTGAAATAGCCAGCTCTGTTGAGAAGTGGGAGGCAAACGTCTCTGATATCTTGAAAGTATCAAAGTCTGATGAAAGACATGTTGTAACGCTCAAAATGAGACCCTCGTTGGGTACTGCTTCTGAGAACCAGAACGAGGGCAATGGCAGCTTGAAGGGCGAAAGCCTTGAAAGCCCCGAAGAAGATCACTCGAGCTTGATACACGGTAAGCACGAGAAGCAAACAAATGAGAAACCCAAGAATCTACTAGATAATCCAAGACAGTTCAAGACGACCGATTCTCACAAAAAAGCTTTTGATAACCAACATGATCACAATACCGGACTTTCAACGCCATCAAAAACTCTAGACCCTAGAGTTCTCGAGGAATTTGAGATGAAACCGAGCAGGATCTCCAAAAGAATCGAAGATCGCGCATTGACCGTGCTGCATCCTCAAATTAGGAGATTGTTCATGAAGTCAAGATTGAACAAGGCCACCGTTAGCTTTTTGAACACCGTTTTCACAGATTGTACTCATAGAGTACCCGACTCAAAACTCGATATAATTCTACATTTAGTCGAAGAGCATGATCGGTCGGAGGACATAACAAGTACCCTTGATTTCAGGAAGCTCGAGGAAAAGATTAAGGAAATCCTAAAGAGGCTGGCTGATCCCATGGACCAACCGTTTGTCATTATAGATCCTAAAGACGATCCTTTAGGGGCTCAAAGCGTATTGCAGGATCCAGATGATAGCAATGGAGAGCTCAACAAAAGTGTTGGCGAACTACGAATCTCGGCCCGCAATGAAAGTACTCCCGAGGTTACCAGACAATTCTTGAGGAAATCTGAGGCGAGCTCGCCCATACGAAATCATGAAAGAGACCGGCGGACCCGCAGCAAAGTAAAGATGCTGAGAGATGTGCTGGGCAGCGATTTAGAGATCTTGGACGACGACGTGAAAGTAGTCTCTGAGGTGTCTCTTGTGTTCAGTTCTCCCATCGAAAAACAGGCCAAAGTCAAAACAGACGGCCAAGAGAAAGCAAGTCCAAAACACAGTCCAAGCCGTCCATACCAGGGGCTAGACCTGTCGAAAGTTTCGAAAATGTCCAAGATCCCCAAGGTGTTGAATAGGAACGAGGTATTAGAGGTTTCAGATGCCGAGGCCCCGAGAAAGAGTCCACCCCGGAAGCTACAACAACACATTTCAAATGCTCCAAAAAGAAGACGAGTAGATGAAGTTTTTCTCAAGAAAAAAAACAGGGCTTGAAAAGTGGGTACGATAATCGTGCCCATGCCCGATTTCGTTCAAGCATGATTTGTGATTTCGCATAGACATGTTTATTTATTTTCGTATGCAATTTTTGGTGTCGCCCATTGGCCCTAGAGTGCTACTCTAGCTCACATACACCCATTTCAGAATTGCATAGCCCTAATTTCGGTACCGAATGGTACAACTTTCGCATAATCCTTGCATGAATTTATGAACATATATACTTTTTAATGATAGGATATCTCTTTGAAAATCCTTAGAGGACAATTTATTTCTCGCGTCTCAATCTGCTGAATTCACGACAGTACATCTATGGTGTAGTCATGGTAAAAATCTTATGACGACCAATACGATACCATGAGTTATATGAGTAGTAAACAATAAACCACACGCACACGTGCTAGCAATAGGTTACTTAGCCCTGATATTATGACCTGCCCAACCTCATTTCAATTGATCCTAATACTATGACCTACCCCACCTATTCTAGTTGTTTGAAGGAAATTAAGTACTTAAAATAACAGATCGCCGTACCGAAACTTTTCAGGATGCAGAGACCGATTATCTGAAGAATAGAAGTCAGGGTCCGGAGCACAAGTCCGTGATCCTTTTCAATTTGTATTTCCCTGGTGGAAATTTGCTCATCTTATCACGTATGAGCTGAAACTTTGCTGCAAACGCTATTATTAGACGGAAACACATATAATCTCGAAGCTTCGCAAGAATGAAGATTGGAGAAGATATCAACTTCACGGCTAATCACTTCCATGACACTTCTTGAAACTGGGCCAAAGATCAACTAAAAGGTATACTTACTACATTGAATCAAACAATACAGCTGCACTAAGTATCTTAATAAATGTGAGCAAATCGACGAGAGCAGAAGAGCAGACTTAGTGAGCTAGCCTGTTCACACTTTTTGAAGTAAAATCTCAAAGTGCACTTTCAAAGTACAATATTCAAAGTACAATCTTCAAAGCTCCACAGGACAATTTTCAAAGTGCACTTTTCAAAGCTCCAGAATACAACTCCAAAGTGCACTCTTCAAAGCTCCAAAGTACAACTTCAAAGTGCACTCTTCAAAGCTCCAAAGTACAATTTTAAAGTACAATTTCAAAGTACAATCTTCAAAGTTCCAAAGTACAACTTCAAAGTGCACTTTTCAAAGTTCCAAAGTACAACTTCAAAGCTCCAAAGTACAATTTTCAAAGTACAATCTTCAAAGTTCCAAAGTACACTTCAAAGTGCACCCTTCAAAGCTCCAAAGTACAACTCCAAAGTGCACCCTTCAAAGCTCCAAAGTCAACTTCAAAGCTCCAAAATACAATTTTCAAAGTACAACTTCAAAGTGCACTCTTCAAAGCTCCAAAGTACAACTTCAAAGTGCACTCTTCAAAGTTCCAAAGTACAATCTTCAAAGCTCCAAAGTCTAACTTCAAAGCTCCAAAGTCCAACTTCAAAGTGCACCCTTCAAAGCTCCAAAGTCAACTTCAAAGCTCCAAAATACAATTTTCAAAGTACAACTTCAAAGTGCACTCTTCAAAGTTCCAAAGTACACTTCAAAGTGCACTCTTCAAAGCTCCAAAGTCAACTTCAAAGCTCCAAAATACAATTTTCAAAGTACAATTTCAAAGTACAATCTTCAAAGTTCCAAAGTACACTTCAAAGCTCCAAAGTCAACTTCAAAGCTCCAAAGTACAATTTTCAAAGTACAATTTCAAAGTACAATCTTCAAAGTTCCAAAGTGCAACTTCAAAGTGCACTTTTCAAAGCTCCAAAGTACAATCTTCAAAGCTCCACAGGACAATTTTCAAAGTACAATCTTCAAAGTGCACTCTTCAAAGCTCCAAAGTACAATTTTAAAGTACAATTTCAAAGTACAATCTTCAAAGTTCCAAAGTACAACTTCAAAGCTCCAAAGTCAACTTCAAAGTGCACCCTTCAAAGCTCCAAAGTACAATCTCAAAGTGCACTTTCAAAGCTCCAAAGTACAACTCCAAAGTTCACTCTTCAAAGCTCCACAGGACAATTTTCAAAGTACAACTTCAAAGTGCACTTTTCAAAGCTCCAAAGTACAACTTCAAAGCTCCAAAGTACACTTTTCAAAGCACAATCTTCAAAGTGCAATTTTCAAAGCTCCACAGGACAATTTTCAAAGTGCACTTTTCAAAGCTCCAAAATACAACTCCAAAGTGCACTCTTCAAAGCTCCAAAGTACATTCTTCAAAGCTCCAAAGTACAACTCCAAAGTACACTCTTTAAAGTTTACTTTCAACGTTGATGTGTGTAGGGTGCTAGGCTGATGGCTTCTCAGAGTTTCAACTGGCGATATGTCCCTGGATATTATACTATTTCAAGTTCCAACCTTTTTTCGAACTTTAAGTTTTCGAGATATCAAATCTAGAATAAAAAAAACCTGGATCACTTTCTTCAACTGTAAATTATCGATTCATTTCCAAATAGTTTTTTAGTCATAATTCACATCATTTGAAGAATGTTCACTGTGCGCACCAAGGCCCACGATCCGGGGCCCTCGATCTGGCCCACCCCACACTCAGAAAGTGTCACTACACTTAAAAAGTGAGACGGCAGGTCTAGGTACTTGGACTCAAAAATCTACCTCCAATCCTTCCAAACTCAACAAGCACGAAGCAAAGAAACTCAGTTGTTATTTTCTTTTTTGTTTGGAGGATTCACCAATTATCTTAATTTGTACTTCAAAAAAACACACGCTATCCAAACAGATGCCGATCCACGAATCATCTCTAGGAGCCGCTACGAGCTTGGAGGGGGACTGTATGGACACAGAAACAGCACCCCAAGTCCCGCCAAACGACGAAAAACCTCACTTTAAGCCAGTATATACCACGAGATCGCCTACGGGGATGGTTTTGATGTACAGACAGAGCGAGGCGGACGCCCCATTGACGATATCTTCGAGTGCCGAAGTGTACATGAACGAGAAGGTGAATCTCGAGACAAGAATCCAGCAAATGGGCGGCAAGAACATCGAAGATTCCGAGTTTTGGCAGAACTTTGCTCTTAACTACAGTGACGTATATGTGCGAGAACACGATCCCCAGAAAATTGAGGACAGATTCATTGAAGGCGTGCCTTTACAGTTCCGTGTACCAATATATCTCAGTATGCTTAACGCGCGGGCCACTATAGAGCAGTCCACCTATGAGAGTTTGGTCAAAAGAGCCAGACTAGCTAGCTTTGAATGCGGCGATGCCAATGCTGGTTCATGTGAAATGGGCCAAGAGCCGATTGATGAGTTGGTGCAAGTCTACTGGTACTGTCTCAAAGGAACAGGACACGAAACAGCTCAGGGATTTGGGCTTTTGAATACAAAACTAATAACGGCTTTGGCCAAGAACTTGGGCACAATCGCCGGGATGACGAAACCTGAACAACTCACGGTACTATTCAGGATCGCCGAGCTTTTTGCTCACGTCTCGAAACGCGAATTCTGCTACAAGGGCAGCCGGGCATTTGAAGATATTGTAAATGAACAGTTCGTGCACGTGACGAAGCAAGGTATTGATCTTTCAGGCTTTTTTGGTGGGATATTCACTAGAATTTTTGAGTCAAGTATGGGCACGGACTCTGAAGCCGTGCTTCAAATTCTAGATTTGATTTTGCTTGAAGGAGTAGATTTCGTGCTTCGACTACTTTGTGCGATGGTCACGGACCAAAAATCCGATATTCTTTCACTCAACGGAAATGCCTTACAGGAATACCTCTACTCAGAAACGTTTGTTTCACGCTCAATCAGTTCTACCCTTGAACATAGCATGAAGGTCGAGCTTTCATTAATCAAGTACGAAAACGAGTTCAGTCTTATGACCGCCAATGCAGTTTCCGGCAACGATAATGAGGTCTCGAACTTGCTGGAAGCCAACCATGAACTCACCTTGAAACTCGCCGGGCTACGAGAAAAGTACGCACAACTCGAGAAGACCCACGAAGAGATCTCGTGCCAGAACTCTGAGTACGAGGCGCGTTTGGCTCAGGCTCGCAAAGAAAGATCGGCATTAACCGAGCGCAAATTGGCTTTACAACAGAAGTATAGCCAGCTTACAATGCAGGAGAACTTGGCTAACACGATCAAGGCGAATAGGGATATTCTGGAGGAAAATCAGAATCTCGAGGTCCAGATTGAAAACATGCGGACTTTAGTCGACGAGAACATGAAGATGGTCAAATGAGTTAGTGAGGTTCAGCATACCGTATTGCGTTGAACGGTCAGGCCAAGGGCAAAGGGTCATTTTGAAGGCGAACTTCATATCCACGAAATCTTGAACAGTTCCCGAAAGGCTCACCAAATACAAATTCCTCAAGTGGCGATATCTACTACATTTATTGGTCTTCTAAGACGAATGAGAAGATTTTCCGAAAGATAGCTCAAGTGGCGATATCTATTGCATTTACTAGTCTCCTCAGACGAGTGAGAAGATTCCCTGAAAGGCTCAGCAAATACAAACTCCTCAAGTGGCGATATCTATTGCATTTACTAGTCTCCTAAGACGAGTGAGAAGATTCCCCGAAAGGCTGAGCAAACACAAACTCCTCAAGTGGCGATATCTATTTTTTAACTAGTCTCTTAAGACGAGTGAGAAGACTCCCCGAAAAATAGCTCAAGAGCCCATATCTATTCCATGTACTTGTCTCCTAAGACGAGTGAGAAGAGTCCCCGAAAGATAGCTCAAGAGCCCATATCTATTCCATGTACTTGTCTCTTAAGACGAGTGAGAAGACTCCCCGAAAGATAGCTCAAGAGCCCATATCTATTCCATGTACTTGTCTCCTAAGACGAGTGAGAAGAGTCCCCGAAAGATAGCTCAAGAGCCCATATCTATTCCATGTACTTGTCTCCTAAGACGAGTGAGAAGAGTCCCCGAAAGATAGCTCAAGAACCCATATCTATTCCATGTACTTGTCTCCTAAGACGAGTGAGAAGATTCCCCGAAAGATAGCTCAAGAGCCCATATCTACTCCATGCACTTGTCTCGTAAAACCAGTGAGAAGAGTCCGCCAAAAGCTCAGCAAAAGTAAATAGCCCAAATAGCCACATTTAATCCATTTATTGGTCTTTCAAAATTCATACAATCCTTACGTTTATTGATTGACCCTGTAATGAACCAACACATACATAGTCCATTATCAAACCGATGATAATAAGCTCGTCGCTCAATAAATGATAAAGAAACAAGTTTTTAGCTGCAGATGCTTAGTCCATGTAACTTTTTGATTTATGAATCGATATCAGGACTCAATCACTGGTAAATGGAGCATTTCATTTGAGAAGGTTTGTGAGGTAATAACACACCAAGTATATGTGTCAGAGATTGTTAAGTTCATCAAAGTTGACTAGCCAATAGACACGTTCCTCATGATAATAAAACACTTCCTTGCCATTGGATCATGGGGTACCAACAAGGATTAAAGCGAGAGACTAATATGTGGAAAACTATGACGGCAAACCAGCCCAAGGCCCAAGAAAAGCAAGACGAAATTGTGCTTGAAATAACCGCATAAATTACGTCTGCCGCGATTCCGGTGACCTAGGGGAACCTTCGAAAGCACTCAGGGTGTAAATAATCATGAGTAATTCGATGGAATCATGTGGCCCACAAAAAAAGGAGTATTGCGTTTCACGTTTCCCCTTTGATAGGCTGGCTAATACAAAAAAAAAAAGAAAAAAAAGAAAAAAAAGAAAAAAAGAAAAAATGAAAACAAAAAAATACCTGTAACCTGAAAACTTTCGTCAAATCGAGTTATCGATCGTGAAGGCTGGCTCACGCATTACTGACCTTCTTGAATTCATGAACCATGAAGCAAAATAAGTTTGAGTGTTAAATTTGCATCACTGTGAGTTTTAAAAGACAACTTTCCAGCCCATAAAAAAAGAAAGAAAAAAATCGAAAGTTTTGTCGATAAATTGACTTTCTACTCCTCTCATGATTTGGCCACTAGCGAGATCGGATGCACACATTGCTGCCGGCTGACTCACGGAAAAACCTACGGTCCGTCACTGTCGTGCGACACGCCTACCGCAGATCAGAGATTGATTGCGCAGCCCAATAAAGCACAGAAAAGGCCACTTTCACATAAAGCCAGGCAAGAAAAGGTCGAGCTAAGACTTTTTAAAGTCAAGTATTTTTCCATAACAATATCATAGTCGAATATGGTGGCTGAAAAATCAAAGGCCCATGAATCAAAGGCCCAGGAATCAAAGGCCTCTGAATCAAAGACCCAGGATTCAAAGGCACAGGATTCAAAGGCCCAGGATTCAAAGGCCCATGAATCAAAGGCCCTGGAATCAATTGGAATCGTTGGGGCCGGATTGGTGGGATGCCTTGCGGCACTTGCATTCAGTAACAAAGGATACCGCGTAAAGCTCTTCGATTTGCGGAGCGATCCCCGAGCGGAATCAGCTGAGAAAAGCTTGCGGTCGATCAATTTGGCCGTGAGCGACCGAGGTATCCGGGCCTTGAAAGCTGTGGATGAAAAGATGGCACAACGGGTTCTTCAGCACGTGATTCCCATGACAGGACGTATGATTCACGATGCCAGCGGGACAAAACAGGAGTCTCAGCAGTACGGGCTTTTTGGCGAAAGCATCAAGTCGATCGACCGTCTGTTTCTCAATAGGTGTCTTTTGGACGAGTTGGACAGGACTAATGTGGAGGTATTTTTCGACCACAAACTACTTAAGGTGAGCAATATCGCCAATTCTCAGGAAAGACCTCTGCTAACTTTTCATGCAAATAATGATAGCAAGGAGTTTGATTTTGACTATGTGATCGGAACAGACGGGTCTCACTCTCAGTTCCGGTACCAAATGCAAAAAAGTATGCGGATGAATTTCTCCCAGCAGTACATCGACATGCAATATATGGAGCTTTCGATCCCGCCCGTTGCAGGCGCTGGGCCCGAGAGTCCGAGCCGCTTTTCCATCGACCCAAACCACCTCCATATATGGCCACGCAAGGACTTTATGTTGATAGCCTTGGCCAATGGAGACGGCTCGTTCACGTCGACGTTTTTCAGTCCGTGGAAAGTGATCGAGTCTCTTAAATCGAGTGAAGAGTTTCTTGCGTTTTTCAAAGCAAACTTCCCGGACGCCTACGATCTTATTGGCGAAAATGGGTTGAAACATGCATTCGAGCATCAGCCTCGAGGCTCGCTCATACAAGTTTCTGCCAGCCCATACGCCAGTCCAAACCATCGGGCGATTATTCTTGGAGACGCTGCCCATTCCATGGTGCCATTTTATGGCCAAGGTATGAACTGTGGGTTTGAAGACGTTCATGTGCTAACACAGCTCCTTGAGCAAAGCGACGGCGATCTTTGCCGGGCGTTTTCCAAATACACAGATGCACGTAAGGACGATTTGGATGCCATTTGCAAGCTTGCGCTCGATAATTATTATGAAATGTCCACCAAGGTCACCGACCCGTTCTACCTTCTTCGCAAAAAAGTCGATTACTACCTTGGGAAATACGCCAATGACGTGCTCTTTCCGTGGGTGCCTTTGTACTCGATGGTTTCTTTCCGGGGCGACATTCGGTACTCCGAGGCAGTGGCCCGGGAAACGCGCCAGAAAACCGTCCTTAGTTGGATACAATATGCTACTTTGGGAGGCATCGCCTTGTATGGAGCTGCCAAAACCGCTCGGTTATGGGGATCTTAGAAGTTAAAAAATCAGGGATCCATTCTATTAGCATTTGAAATGGCAGCCATGTTTTAAAGATGTTTGATCCCGACTTTTTCTTGAGGCTCAATTTTGAAGTCCATGAAAATGAAAGGGCTCTCACTAGCATCAAGTAGTGATGTTGTTGAATTGAAGATCTGCTAATGCATTTGAACCCCTCAATATTGATATTGGCTGTTCTAAAGTGATTAAGTTTCGATGCTTAGTCTACAGTTCATTTGTGAATAGAGCTGCCCCAAAACTTCCTGATTCTACTAAGACGCGAGAGTTTCATCCTACGGACTGAAAATTAGTCACGCTTGTTAATACTAATACTAAACTTGTACATAAATCAACAAGGAGTTATTGACCATTGCTCGGGTTCATCACTATCAATTAATCGACCAATAAGGTATGAGCCAGTAAAAATGACCAATAAGGTATGACCAATAAAGTGAGCTAATAGAGTATGATCGATAAAGTATGAGTCAATAGAGTGTGACCAATTAGGTAAAACCCAATGAAGTATGAGCCAATAGAGGATGATCGATAAGGTAAAATTCAATAAAGTATGAGCCAATAGAGTATGACCAATTAGGTAAAACCCAATGAAGTATGAGCCAATAGAGGATGATCGATAAGGTAAAATTCAATAAAGTATGACCAAAGAAGAATGAGCCATTGCAGCAAGTGGAAGAAGCGAAAATCATCGCAGAACCTTCCTTGGTAAACCATATTAAACTCCAATAACAAATCGAAACCTGGTCCTTCACAATATCACAGAGCCCTTACCCGAAAGTACACTTCACAGATTATTTAAAACTATCGTATATCCCAATACCTAGTTGAATTTGTGGATCTGGAATACACCGCTCCACTCGAAACCCAATTCAGTTCAAGAACTTTTAGAAGCGATGATTCGATTGTTAATTCAGGATTAAAGGCCAATTTTCATTCGTTTGGGTCCATTGGTTAATGAAAGGTCCGGTCTTCGCGTTACTAACTTTCTGCAATCAACCAAATTATAATCAAGAAAGAACAAACATTACCTCTTGTCAGCTAGATCAAATCTTCAGGCTCGATGATTGACTGCAACGCATATTATGCCGAAGAGCTCGTCACATCGAAGAGGCCCATGCCATCAACTGGTCATCAAATGAGATATGAGCCCGGATGTGCCAAGAAAGCTTTATAGTCCTAGATACACCTTAGTGTCAGCTTTTAACGTAGAACGTTCGGAGTTCTTGCTCCATACCATATGGCTGGATCTGAATCCAGTCTATTTATATACCTTGGTCTTCTTTAGTGTCGTCGTAGGCAAAAGCAATCTTTTCCGTAAAGTATAGTGGTAAAACATATTAGAGAGTTCATGGTATGACACAATTACCCGAGAGTTTAGCCATGTGAAAGAAACATATTCATTCTTTGCTGGCGAGATAAATTGGTCAAATCTCACATCCTCGCAATCTCAGCAACCCAAGCTACTGCTTAAACCCTGTGTTATTCCTATTTACGGATGAGCGTAGTTTATTAGTACACAAATCACAATATGATCATATAGGTCAATGATTATATAGGTCAATGATTGGTCAATGATCATAGAGGTCAATGGTCATATAGGTCAATGATTATATAGGTCAATGATTATAAAGGACGATGGTCAGTTGAAAGTGAAAATCAATTAGGAGAAATACCATTAGATCGACACAAAGAATTTTTGACTGATGTGGGCATACTTAAAGTATACATAGAACCACACATTCCCAGTGATACGAAGTCAGTAATGTGCGATTTAAATCACATAACTTTGGTGACTTAAAGCATGTGGAATCTGCAAGTCATTATTTGTGTTGTAGCACTTAAACTGTTCAACGCTCATACAAATAAGGTTAAACATATACATATATATACATACATATATACCTAGCATACTTATAGCTCATTTGAATGAATATTCTCCGTAGGAGGGCTTACGGTGAATGAATGCAGCAGGAATACAGAAGGAAGGAATTATGCAAGTGAAAAATACACGACTAGAATCCTGGTAGTCCAGTTTGAAGCCTTTGGATATCTCTAAGGTTGACCAGTAGGAAACAGCTGTGTTTGAAAAATACACGACTAGAATCCTGGTAGTCCAGTTTGAAGCCTTTGGTTATCTCTAAGGTTGACCAATAGGAAACAGCTGTGTTTGCTTGACCTACCTTTGATTGTAGAAGCTTAGGTTCTGCTCAGGTCATAGCCATGCTGATCAAGTCCACTTAATGGCAAGATTAAGTTGCTCAAGCAATCTGAAAAGGAATGAGTTTGAAGGATCGTCCCTCAGACGCAATTGAAACGCTCTTTACTTAGCACGGGCTGACCCTGGGCAAGGTCAAAAAAAACCAAACGAAAAACCTTGAAAAAGACCATAAAGCGAGGTTTCACGGTGAATGTCGTTCTTCCGCGCACACCTCGAAGAATACTCGAACAGTCATTATGTATTGGGAACACCAGTAATTCAATGTAACAAGCCTCCAAAAAACAAGATACCGCACAGAAATCGCATTTTTCTCAATACCATCAATACCTTAACCAAAGGATATATTTTCCAAAGATTAGCTCCAAAATTAAGGATCACGATTGATGTAGATGCCTGCGCTACATGCACTCCCCGCCACACCCACCGATGAATCTACAAGAAAACCGCGAGAAAATCAACCGAAAAAAAAGATGGCAAAGTGTTCATTGCAAATTAAGACTGTGCCCGTTACTTGTACATAGATAGCTTGCAGAATTTTTTGGGTAAGGCAGTTTAAGAAATTGGAATATTGCCAAATCGCAAAGAAATTTTAGAGCTGGCGAAAACAACAAATTAAGGAAGAGGAGTCCCAGCCAGAGTATTTTGGGAGCACACAGAATCACCTCTGAATAACTGACGGAGTCACAAAATGATCCGCCACACACTTATTAAAACGCGGCCATTAAGCCAACGGAGACTTCTTGGATCGAGCACGATCTTGGCAAATGAGAACAAGGGCAAGTCGCCGTTGGAGGTGTTTTTCCAGACATTCAAACAGGAGGTCAAGAAGCTGAGCGAGCTCAAAGAAAACATCAAGGCATTGCAGGACGAAACAGGGCGCGTTGCTGACAGCGAGGCGTTCCGCAGGGCCAAGGAGGCATACGATAAGGCACAAAAGGGCAGCAGTGCCGCGGGAAAAATGGCCAAGAAGACGGCGGAGGCAATGGGAGACGTGGCTCACAAAGCTTGGGAGTCACCCGTGGGAAAAGGTGTGCGTACAACGGTGGCAACGGGCGCTGAGGCCGCAGACAAGGCGTTTGAGCCCGTGAGACAGACCCAGGTGTACAAGGATCTCGGAAATGTGATCGATGACGGGTCCTCAACGGCTTATGGGGGCTTTTTATCGAAAGAGCAAAGAGAAGCTTTGCGTAAACGGGAAATCGAGCGCCGGTTGAAGGAGGGTAATGGATGGAAACCTGTGAAGGAGAACGAGGATGCGGGTGGCGCGTTGGTGGCCACTGATAGCAAGCCAACTGGGCCTAGCGTGGGTCAGAAATGGGAGGACTTCAAATTAAGGAGCCCCGTGGGACGTGCGCTTGTAGTCTTAAAAGAAAAATGGGACGAGAGCGAAAATGGGTTGATCTCGCTCGTGCGGACGATTTTCGAGAAGATTACGGGGTTTTTCGCCGAAACAGAACAGGCTCAAGTGGTGAAACAATTTCGCATGATGGACCCTACATTCCGCGTGACGGACTTCACACGGTTATTGACGAATTACATTGTACCTGAATTGTTGGACGCACACATCAAAAATGACGAGAGCGTGTTGAAGACGTGGCTCAGTGAGGCGCCTTATAATGTGTGGCAGGCCAACAACAAGCAGTTCATCCAACAGGGGCTTTTTTCCGATGGCCGTATCTTGGATATTCGTAGCGTGGATATCGTCACCTGCAAGATGTTACAGCCCAATGACACCCCAGTGGTGGTGGTGTCGTGTCGTGCCCAGGAGATCCACTTGTACAGAAAAGCCAAGACCGGCGAGATCGCTGCAGGAACTGAGGACCATATTCAGATGAGCACGTATGCCATGGTGTTTACGCGAGTGCCCGAAGAGATGGAAAATGAGACCACTGAGGGCTGGAAAGTAATTGAATTTGCACGCGGCGGCTCCAGGCCGTTCCACTAGACGATTTGAAGAAGGCAAATTGAATACTATGATTTGCAGAGCTTCGGAATAACGTATAAGTCATCACTCATGCGGCATTTTTCAAAGGGATGACAGGATGTGAATTTATTGTTGTCGCTTTTCTGGCTTCATAAATACATGATGTCTGTGTCTAGATCCGATATATTAAACGATCTTGCATTAGTACTCTATGACCATGATATCCGTTTGCTGGTAGTTCACCGATACCCATCTGATCAAAAATGAAGGTAATAGTTGTAGTCCAGATTTGAATTACTCAAAGTACAAGCCAGAACCGCGCTTGGTAGGGCCAAGGATGTCAATGTCATCTCTTGAAGTGATATTAAAGATTGCGTAATCACAATAATGCTATTAGTGGCCTGCTCCATGCAGCAGCGGAATTACTTCAAAACCAAGGTTAAGTGAACTACCCAAAAAGCACAGAATTGCAAAACCCAAACTGTAAACTATATCTGCTCTAATATTGCCTAAGAGGTAGATTTGAATTCCCGCAAGGCGTGACCCCGAGTACATGAATTGAAGGACATGAATTGAAGGACATGAACTATAAAGGATATCTTTCTTAGCAAGCACACCTTAAAGTGAAAACATTGAAAACTATCAACAGAAACGGGTCTTTGGCGAACTGACTTCAAATTTCTATATGTCTTGCCTCTGGGCGATGCTTCTGCTTTCAGCAGAGCATGATCCCCGCAAGCTACGAACTCTCATTTGCGAGAGCAGAGAGGCCTGTGTTATTGATTCAGCAAGCATCACAGATTACCAGGATTGATAACACTCATATAGATCTACGTTTGATAGAATTTAGTTCTATTAAACTTGCTTGTTAAAAAGAGGAAGTTTCAATGGCCAAGGCTACGTTTGATGGGCACAAAATGAGACGCAAATAGCCACGAGACCTAAGTGGTTTGATAGAGTTTAGTTCTGAAAAACTTGCTTTAAAAAAGAAAAAAAGGAAATGAAGGAAATTCAATGTCCAAGGCTACGTTCATGGACACAATATGAGTCTTGTTGAATACCAAATATGTCCAAGCCTGAGAAGTTTGAGAGTTTAGCCTTCACTTACGAAAGAAAAAAGGGGAATAAAAAAAATGAAGCTAAATTGTACAACGTGAAAAACGAGCTAAAGAATTTTTCAAAGAAGAATGAAGTAAAAAAGAATGAAGTAAAAAAGAATGAAGTAAAAAAGAATGAAGTAAAAAAGAAAACACCGCATCAAAGTCCTTAATAGTAGTCTTGAGTAGCTGCTGATCAAAAGGTGACAAAGAACTCCAATCCCACCCCAAGATCTTACCAGGCCAATGACCAAAGCTCACACAAGAGGCTGCGAAAGTTACTGACGTATCCACCTCTGAAACCATTGGAATTGCCTATGTTGTGTGAACAAAGCTAAAGGTATTTTTCGGTAACTTGACTGGATAGAACCACGATCCAGCTCACAAGTGGTGCAAGGCTTTTGACAGTTCGAAGGAATCTATTTCATTATTTATAAAGTGCTGTCACCTGTGGTAGACTTCCTGTCAATTAAAACACTTGCGATGACAGCGACGGGATTGGATTCTCCAACCTATTACTTGGACAGAGGACCGGAAATTTATACCAAGAAACCACCTTTTGACCGGTCAAATCAAATTCGCCAAATAGTCGGATACGGCTCCAGAAAACTCGAATAGAACACTTTCTCTAGTTGTCACTATAGCAACCCAAGTTCTCTCTCTTTTGCTACAACTAGGAATGAATCATCAACACAAACAGCCATCATATGAAAACCTCAATTTACTAGTTCAGCTGCTAGACAAATGTGCCACTCGAGACCAAATTATTCTCAATTCTTGAGTGACCAACAGTATGCTTCGGGGTGTCAGAACCTGGAGAAAGTTTTTCCCTAAATGTGCCCCCTTCTGGCAAGGGAGCATCAAGGTATGTCAGTCCTATGTTTGCAAGAGAAATCATTTTCTGAGTTGGGGTAGTCACGACTAGAGACTTCTCATAAAGGTGCCCCTCTTTTGGTAAGGGAACATCGAGGCGTACCAGTTCTCTGCCTGCGAAAGGAATCTCTTTCTGTGATGGGGTAATCACGAAGAGAGGGGATGCGTCGAGTATATCAGAGTCTACTCAGGCCCTACGAATATCCAGCCGGGTGCTATATGCGATTAACAAGCACCTGATGGGAATTCTTACAGCAACTTCTGGTACTGCACGACGAATAATGGGAAAGGGGTGAAAGCACGACAATGATTATGTGAGAGAAACGGTCATCACGTCAAAGACAGGAGATTATTAGCATGGGAGCCAAATATCCTGATCCCGCGGTATGGAAATGAAAAGAGGTTTGCGAGATTGACAAGGGCATGTAATTGATGTATTTGAGGTAGTGAAGATTCCAAAGGGAATAGGGTTAAGTCCTCCACAATTCCTTTTTTTTGATTCTATGTAATAGACCCAAAGTGGGGTAGATCAGGAAGTAATGGTAAGTCTTCCAACTCCCCCTCTTTTTGAACTAAGTCGAAGACTCATACTAAGAAGACACTAAGCTTAATGATTCCCCAACATCGCTGAAAACAAGTTCGGCAAGCTCAATGAGTATGCGTGAGAAGATTCCACACAAATGTCATGTAAGAAGGAAGTTCACATCACCCTAGATCCGAAGCTTATGGATATTGACATCAAGGTATCCCCATAATGGACAGCGATCTTTGCATGATCAAGAAATCTAGACATAAGTATGTTTTCCTTTTTATATGATCAAGAAATCCAATATCTTTTCCTTTTTGTATGTTCAAGAAATCTAATATCGGTTTATTTCTGTATGATCAAGGAATCTAGACATAAGTATGTTTTTCTTTTTGCATGATCGAGAAATCTAATATCTTTTCCATTTTGCAGGATCGAGAAATCTAATACTTATCCTTTTTGCATGATCGAGAAATCTAATTTCTTTTTCTTTTTGCATGATCAAGAAATCTAATATCTTTTCCATTTTGCATGATCGAGAAATTTAATATCGTTTTCTTTTTGTATGATCAAAAAATCTAATACTAATCCTTTTTGCATAATTGAGAATTCTAAACATTAACATCTTCTCCTCCCCCGTCATGTCTTGGTGCTACACAAATTTGCTTCTTGCTGACCTGACATCGGGCAAGAAATATCAAGCCCAAGCAGCAGTCACCACTTAAGACTTAATACTGGGAGATGGAAATAAAAGAGAATGGATAAATCTGAATTGGCGAGAAGCGAGCTGTGGCAAATTAACCTTTGAAATATTATTCGATGAAAGCCCTAGCCTCAAAAATTAATGAAGGAAATCAACCGGAGAGGCCAAGAATTCCTAAAAATGTCGTCTTGAGGAGGTGCGCATGGTAAAGCGTAATAACTCTCCTACATTCCGTTTTTGGTAAATTCTCCAGAACTACCGCACGTGACTTACTTCCTCCCTTCGTGGTTTTCAAATGCAGGTGCATGAGTAAAAAAGAAACGACTACAGCGAAAAGTAAACAAACAAACCAAAAGAAATTGCCTCGCGTGTCGGCGACGGAAAATAAAAACAAATGATTCCCCCTGTGGTTTGTTTCTTTCCCTACTCCCTTTCTTCAAAATCGACAATTGTCAAAATTTGTGTATGTCACTGTCCTTTAAATTATTGCGTATCAATACTAATCAATTCAATATTCGATCCTCCATGATTTCAATTCACTTTATAATACTTTAGAAAAACCAGATCGAATTGGGTTCCTGGCGAATGCCTTGGATTTTTAAGACTATGTATGTATATCTTTCACAGAGGCTGAGAATAACCGTAAGTGAGTGTAGGGCTTAAATTCACTCGGGTTTATTACCGAAAACCTCACGAATCGTTGTGGCAATCGACGACAGCAAAAAGAAAACTTTTTGACACATCTGAAGAAAGTGTTCATAATAACCTGCCTGGTCTTCTGGCTTACGTCCATGAGCGCTCGAGATATCCGAAGAGATGGGATATTGAGGAAAGGACGCGGTCGTTAAAGGGAAAAAGGTTGCAAGGCGAGATTCACAATCCGTTTTAATGCGGGTAATATACTTCCAGGAGACGACGAAGCGCGTAAATACTAAAGACCTTGGTGATGATGTAGTTAAAGCGACGTAGAAGCTTGACCACGATCATGGATTTGATCAAGATCACATTCGTAGAACAAAAGAGCAGGTGAGAAATTGTTTCCGGGAAGCCGTGGCAAGTTGTTTTACTTGGAGGCAATTTATGAA